>JAPPVO010002566.1:0-12441 GCA_030407325.1 Camellia japonica | reverse complement strand
TAAGCACATAGCCTCATGGTAAGCATGCTATTCATGGCAGTCACTCACACGCATGCAAGGATGCTAAAGCATAAAACTCACCGAGTACTCCAAGCCAAAACAGAAACTGATTAGAAATCATGCATGATCCTAAATATACAGAAATGCCTAATGCAACACATGCAAAAATGCAACTATAGCAGGCTCGGCTATTCTAAACGTGGCATATGGAATGCTACAGCTAACACGTATTCAATTTGGAATTGAAATACAAATGCAGTTTATATGATGCGCCGAGCCCGGTGCGTGCAAAACATGATGAATGATGCAAACATGCTGTCATACTGTATGCTAATTGAAATATGCCCTAATCTAACCATCATAAGCAGGTAAATAAAAGGGAAGAAAGACGTGGGGTTGGAAGACATACATCACACTCACCCACACTTATTACAATCATGCCCTCGCGCAGAGGGTCCGAATAAATATACAGTCCCGAATGAAAGAATAATACAGTCCAAATAATGTACAAATTCCTAATTAATTTACAAATTAACTAAGAAAATAATAAAAACTGGCATGCAAGCCAGGGACTGCCTTGATTCTGCTTCGGATGATGGAATGATGCATGTTTGGGTGCTTTGCGCGGAAATCCACGGCGATGCCCCGATTAGCCTCTGTTTTGCAATTATTTCTTGAAAAGCGCACCAAGCCCCGGAAGACTGCTGATTCTTGATATGCTGCAACAGAGAGTAGGAAAGGAACATAGCAATGTATTTCACAAATGTATGCATGCCTCGATCCTCGTGCCACCAATCACGCATATCGATGCATGATGGCCGAGGAGCCGAATTGCACAACTCAATATAGAATGAATGCATATGAACACTGCAACAAAACCTAACTCCATTATGGATAATCCGGAGTGTCGGTGACTTGGGAATTGAGACACGTTCCGTCACTTGGATGCCCGGCTAACTCCTATCCCGAACACGATGCAATATGCATGATATGCATGAAATGTAGCTAATATGCAACCCTAACATACACAATGCTATGGGTGAATGGCATACGCAATGCAATAATGGGCTTACACCAACATGAGAGAGCCTCAGCCACACTCACATAGGAGGCCATCAGATGAAAACAAGATACCTCGAAGTGCGTGCCCGCGGGCACGCAAACCGAGAACGGACCCTCAGGCACCGAAATGCCACTCTAATGAGACATAGCAAAGACATGGAATATGATATGCAAACATGCAAAAATCAGTGGCAAAATGAGGGGCAAAACAGCCCCGAAATGAGGCGAAATAATACCCGATGCATGAAATGATCCCGAAACATGGATTTCAATGCATAAAATGGCCTACAGCTATACCATACATGCATAATTGATACATGACATGAAAAAGCAGAAGCAAGGCAGCCCCAAAACTCACATTTTTACAGTACAAAACAGGCCAAACAGCAATCACAAGTAGGGCTAAGATGGCATACAAAAATGGCTCCGCAAGGGAGGTCATGAAGCAAGTGTAGATGCAAAGCCCAAATGGAAAAATACCCTTCTACAACACTGAAGAGGGACTAAAAATATGAACATTTACAGTAGATGACAAGCCTCAAATCAGTATGCAAACATGCTCAAAATGCAATGCAAGATTAAGGCCACAAAAGGGTATAACATGAGTAGACAAATATACATCAAAGCCAAAGACCCTTAATGAAATGCCAAGAAGGTCAAAATATGGCCATTTTCAGTTCTGATCATGGCCGAAAACAGAAGCTAGATAAGCCTAAAAAAGCATGCAAAAATGGGGGCCAAAGAGGGGTATAATGGTAAGTGCAACATGGAGGCCCCCAACAGTGTTGAGCCCTTCTACAATGTTGTAGAGGGGCTCAAAATAAGCCAACTCACAGTTTATATCATGCTCAAAAACAGATCACACATAGGCTAGAAATACCATGCAAGATAATGGCATACAAGGGTATTGAAGCAAGTACCAAATGGGGGGCTCAAACAGGTTGAGCCCTTAAACAAACATGAAGAATGGCTCAAAAAATGCCCTTTCAGTTAGGGTCGGAGCCCAAAACAGCAAGCAAATAGGTAAGAATGGTGCAAAAAAGTGCTACAAAAGAGGGAAAATGGTCTTACCCTTGAAGATCACTTCTTTGCTACCTCTTGGACCAAGGAATGTTGCTTCTAGCTCTGAAACCCTCCTTGCTGCTGGAAATGGAGTTGGTGGTGGTGCTTGGTGGTAGTGAAGAAATGGAGCCAAAACTTGAGAAAATGAGAGAGAAATGAGAGATATGTATCTATAGCTCAAAGCAAGTTTTTCAACCCTTGAGGGAGAGCTAGAGCTGCTGTGTGTATGCAAGGATGGAGGAAATGGAGGGAAATGTGTAGGTTATGGGATTAAGTTCCCTCTCTACAAAAAGTCCCCCGAAATCAGATATTTTGGGGGAAAAAGCTATACAGCTGCAAGCACACATCCCAAGGATCATGGCCGGCCTGCTATTTTTGTTGCAGGTGGCCGGCCGGCCACCCCCTATGGCCGGCCGGCCAAGGGCAAAATGGTCCAAAAAATTTCTGGCCGGCCACCAGATATTGGTGTCCTCCCAGGTCTCCTCATCACAACCCTGTGGTTCAAAATTGGCAACTCTAAAACAGGAGAGAGAATAGGCCACTTTTAGGAGGGGTTCAAAAGGAAATGAATTACTGGCCGGCCATAGACTTTTAGGGTCCTCCCATGTGTGTACAACACAAATATGTGGTTTGGGTTGAAGAAAATGCCTAGGGTGGTCAACATTGGCTCGGAAGTGAGAAAAACGGGCGTCGGAGGGCGCCGGAGGAACATAACTGGTTGCTGAGACAATTGCTGGCCTCCCACCCTTCAGTGACCTTCCTGGTGATAAAACAGAGGTACCTGCCAAAAATGAACGAAAACCGATGCAAAACGAATGCTCGGGGGCCAAAACACGCAGTTCGGGGTCCCGAAAATAGGCTGTTAAGCACCGAAAGTGGCATTCGACCACGAAGTGGGTCTCTCAGACCTCAGTGTCCCTAAAAAGGGAGTAAATAAGATGTATGCCAAAAACCGGAGAATCGGAGATGGTTAGACGGTCCCGAACCGAGGCACACGGCCTGACGGCTCCGAAAACCGGGAACCGGGCTCCGAAATGGGCAAAATGGCCTACGGCCACGAAATGTAGCCCACGGCCACTGAGAGATGGTCTACGGGACCTCTCCCTCCCTTCAGGAAAAGAAACAGAGAAAACCGAGTCTGGTTCGCAAACCGAGACAAGGTACAGAAGAGGGTTCGGAAGTCCGGAGGCAGGGCTCACGGCCGACTCTGAGACTTCTGAACGAGCACAATATGCAACATCACCGAGCGCTCAATCGGTGACGTCTGAGTCTTAAGGTCGGTCAAAAATGGGGTGTCTACAGTTGCCCCTCTTTGACAGAACTCGGAAGTCACAAGTGACGGGAGTGAATGTCAAAGCCCAGAGACGACCCATTTTTGACAAGGCCGAAGACTTAGACAATCATACAAGATGAACAGAGATATGTGCCCGCAGGCGTGCCCGCAGGCAAAGGGGGCAAAATGCAAAGCGATATGCACGGAGCCAGATGTAACTTAATGCAAGCTGTAATGAAGCAAGTATTCGCAAATAGATGCAACAGTTTTAAGCAAGAAAGCAAAGCAACAACTACATTTCATGCAGTTAGGAATGCGGAGAATTATTCAATTCTCGTCGCGTCTCACACGGAGAAGATACGATACCTGCGCGATTCGTCTGGTCGCACCAGCCTCAAATGAACCGTACATACAATATCGTGCCTGCAAAAAAGAGAAATTCAACAAGAACAATATGCTAACAACATATATTCAATGTGATTCCTGTGATTCCGAAAGTTTGACACACGCAGTGTCGGCGAGTAAATGCATCGCAATGCGAGAAAGGAACGTGCGTGACAACGCATGCTCGAGCACAGAGGTATGGTACACCAAGAAAACATGCATGACAATGCAAAATGCTCATGAGAATGCAAGTTATGTGCACAACAATGCAAAACGAGCATAAATCAGGGTGCCCGTTTGTTGCGAAACAACGAGTAAGGAAACGCGCATTTCGGCGAAGGCGACTCGATCGCGGCCTCTGGTTCACCTCCCGGAGAGGTTACAACATGCTTAAAAAGGATACACTCTGATTTTGATGAGTAATGATGAGACACATGTCAGAAATTGCAGCTGAAGTTCCGGCGGAGCAATTTCGCGCCAGAAAGTACACTTTTCTTGAACTTTTTCAGGTCCCGGGAACTCCAATCTTCCTCAAAATTTGCAGAGAGCTAGGTGAGCATGGGGGACATGGCCGGCCAGCTGGTTGCCCAAGGGGAGGCTGCCGGCCATTTCCAAAAAGCAAATGGCCGGCCAGCCAGAAAAGGTGGCCGGCCGGCCACCTGCCCAAATCCGGGGGCAACTTTGTCTTTTCACCTCATTTTCTTTATATTCTCTCATCCATTCACTTCGAGCTCACACCCACAGCTGCGAAACTTCTCCTCTTGCCTCCCAAACCATTTTTTCCTTCAGATCTGCACTTTATACGCGTTTTCAGCCTCCCACGCAAGTTGTTTTCGCAAAAACATTCGATTTTAAGCACTTTGGACCGATTAAATTTTGATTTCGGGGCTTCTTTTCTCATTTTCACCACTTGAGGTAAGTTTGTCTCAATATTTGGAAGATTTTCTCGGGAGTTGACTTTTGTTGACTTTTCCATTTCCCGAGAGTTGACTTTTGTTGACTTTTTCCAATTTTGGCTCATTTTTGCTCCTTTTGCAGATCTTTCGAAATGGCGGGTAATTTCCCTCATGGTGGAGGTCCTCCAGGTGCCGGGGATGATTTCGATATCATGACGCTGCCCCCGAGGGTCCGCCCCTTTATTCCCGAGAGATACGCCCCGTCGGTACACATTCTTCCGCGGGCCATTTTTCGTCATTTTACTGACTTCAATGATCGGGCACCCGGAGATCTACTTCTACGAGAGCCGGAGCATCACCTTTCTTACGAGGCACGAGAGGTATTTTACTTCATTTTCTGTATTTTTCGTGCATTTCATACCTTTGCCATGCTTGAACACACAGTTTAGCCTATGACATAGTACTTTGCTTGCATCCTGAACATGTGGTTTAAACACTTGAATTTCTGAACACTAGGCTCATCGATTGATTGTGAACGCACGGTACACATTAGTTAAGAATTGAACACACGGCTCAAACACTGATTTGTCGAACACACAGCCCGAATTTGAAGGTGAACACACAGCACACACTGACTAAGAGTAGAACACACAGTCCCAAACTCTGATTTTCTGAACACACAGTTCTAGTTGATGGTGAACACACAGCCCACACTGATTGAGAGTAGAACACGCAGTCCCAAACTCTGATTTTCTGAACACACAGTCAAGTTGATGGTGAACACACAGCCCACACTGATTGAGAGTAGAACACGCAGCCCAAACTCTGATTTTCTGAACACACAGTCCAAGTTGATGGTGAACACACAGCCCACACTGATTGAGAGTAGAACACACAGCCCAAACTCTGATTTTCTGAACACACAGTCCAAGTTGATGGTGAACACACAGCCCACACTGATTGAGAGTAGAACACACAGCCCAAACTCTGATTTTCTGAACACACAGTCCAAGTTGATGGTGAACACACGCCACACTGATTGAGAGTAGAACACACAGCCCAAACTCTGATTTTCTGAACACACAGTCCAAGTTGATGGTGAACACACAGCCCACACTGATTGAGAGTAGAACACACAGCCCAAACTCTGATTTTCTGAACACACAGTCCAAGTTGATGGTGAACACACGCCACACTGATTGAGAGTAGAACACACAGCCCAACTCTGATTTTCTGAACACACAGTCCAGTTGATGGTGAACACACAGCCCACACTCTTGAGATGAACACGCAGCCCAAATTTTGATATCGAACACAACTTATTTACTTGCGCTTGCACACAGCTCATTCATTTCATTTGCACACGGCTCATTCATTTCATTTGCACACGGCTCATTTATTTCATTTGCACACGGCTTATTCATTTCATTTGCACACGGCTCATTTATTTCATGCTGACACGTGCATTCATTCTGAATGCAGGTTGGCTCTCGTACCGTGCGAGGATACGGCTCCACTGCAGCGAGAGAGTGGTACACCGAGCTTTCGGAGGCTGTCCGGGATTTGGTTGATTTAGCAGGGTTCGGGGCCTTCTGCATGGGGTTATCACATTGTCCTGCCAGTAGGACACTGTTAGCCGCTTTGGTGGAGAGATGGTGGGACACCACCAATTCCTTCCATTTTTCCGCCACCGGGGATTTGACCATGACCCCGCTAGATTTTGCTGTACTTACCGGTCTGGACATAGGAGGTTGGCCCATTCCTTATGACGAGGATATGGGCGAATGGGAGGCCGCTTGGGTACATCTGTTGGGGGCCCGCCCGCCTGTGGACAGAGCTTCTGGGAGAGTCCGGTACACCTGGTTCTCTTCCCGTTTTCGGAGGCCGGAGATGGAGCCCGAGTCTCCTGAGGAGGTTGAGCAGTACACCCGCGGTTTCCTTATGTTCCTCTTTGGTACCACTCTGTTTGCTGATAGGGGAACACTGTCGGGTTATATCTTTTGAGTGCCCTAGTGGACCTATCACAGGTCAGTCGGTACGACTGGGGTGGCGCCGGCCTGGCTACCCTCTATTGCTATATGAGCGCGGCCTCTCGCGGGCGGGGAGACTTACTTGGCGGCTATTGGAGAGCCTGGGAGGTACGTTCTGTCCTCTTGATTTACATTTCTGCTCCTCATTACTTGTTCATTGCACACCGGCGCACTTTACATTCTGTATTTTGCCCTCAGCACTTTGTATTTACATTCGCACTACTTTTCTCAGCTATGGGTCTACGTATATTTTCCGACGTTAGCCCCGGAGATGGAGTGGCAGGGCTCTTACGACCCCGTTCTCATTGGTATTCGAGGGCCAGCACCGACCAAGACCTCGAGAGACTCTCTTCTACCTGCGACAGTATTTTGACACTGTTCGGACGACAGAGGTATTTCAGAACTCTCAGTTCTCTTCCGTTTTCATCTTTGATTTGCCCTGTATATTCCCGATTTCTGATTGATTTATGCACTGGTTATCCGCAGATTACGTGGCAGCCCTGGGCAGTCTTGGGCGATGGTCTCCGATTTCAGTATGCTGGAGGATCGGGCACCTCCCAGTACAGGGTCCTACTTGAGGGACCAGTTGGTAGGGCATGGTTCCTGGGGGAACGTTTTTTGCATCAGGTATGGGGGTACGTTTCTCAGGACCCTCCTGCCGCACCTCCAGCCACTATGCGGACTGCTGATAGACTCTCTACCCAGGAGGTCGTTAGTGCTATGCAGGGCACCGATGCTTTGCTACATCTCACGGACGGGGACTACGCCACTTATCGTCACACATATCTGATGCCTCCCTTGACGGGAGTGCGTGCTCCGCCACTGAGGCCTGCCGATGTACCATCTTCGAGCCGGGCTCGTGCTACGGATATCCCCTCCTCCAGCAGGGCTGGTGCATCCAGAGGTGGACGCGGGTTCATTCCACCGATCCCACCGACTTTTCATCATCCTGGGTGGCCAGACATGCCGACCGAGTTGACGAGTTGGCGATTCGGGGCTCCTTACCAGGTCTCGCTAGAGCCTCCTCTTCCTGACCACAGATATGTCAGAGACCCTGATTCACCACCGGTATGTTTTACAGCTTTGATTTATCAGTCGGATATTTGGACGTTCATTCCTTTACTGATAGTTTTGCATTTGTATATGTAGCCTCCAGTTGAGTACATGGATGAGATGCTTGGGATGCTGGCCACACGAGGGCATGATCCTACGGAGGGAGGCGCAGCTGGCCATTATGGGTGCAGGTACTGTCCATCTTTCCTGTATTTAGCATATTTCTGATGACATGCTGGTTTTGAACATTCTGCTGTATTGATAGGCTGTGTAGGCACATCTGACACACACCCACTCACGCGAACATTCTGCTTTTCATATTTGAACTGATGTATTGAACTCTTCACTTTCAGATGCCTCCTGTATACGCACCGCCGCGGGCCGAGCCACCCGGGCCTTCTCAGAGAGGTCGAGGTGCTGGGCCATCTGGGCCCTTTCGAGGAGCTGGGCCATCCAGGCCTTCTCAGGGAGCAGGGCCATCCAGGCCTTTCCGAGGAGCTCGAGGAGCGGGGTCGTCTCGCAGACGTAGGGCACATGTTATAGAGGCAGAGCCTGATGAGGAGGAGGAGGAGGTCGCAGATCGTGAGTCAGAGACATCTGCTGAGGAGGGGGGCTCCGGCCTTGGTTCCGGGAGTGGAGGCGAGGCTGAGGGGGATCCTGAGGATGACAGCTCCGAGGATGGTGATGATGGTGCAGAGGTTGTCCCGCAGAAGAGGATGAGGGGGCCTCCTCATTCCCGCTCCCGAGGATATTGATGTTATTTCCTGCTTTATTTTACTTTTTGCTAGTAGTTTGTAGCACTTTGCACATTGTTAGGCAGTTTTATTTTCTGTAAAACTTGTACCTTTATTTGTTGTAAAACATGATGGAATGAAACAGCTTTTGAAAAGGTGTTTGTATTTGAAACTCTTAGCATCGCATCGCATCATTTTGCACAAAAATGGAATTGAATGGGAATGTGCCTTGTGTATTTACCGGGTCAGGTAATGAACCGACGCAACAAATCAAACAACTCGACTCACTAAGAAATAACAGAATCTTAGCAAGTTTACAACTCGATAAGCAAAATACAACAATGTTAACGACTCGATAAACAAGACTTAACAAAATTGCGTAAACAAAAGGTAATAACTCAAAACACAAAATGCGACAGCTCGACAAAACTTACAACTCGATAAACAAAGCAACAACTCGATAAGCAAAATACAACAAAGCGTACTTCGGACGGACGATCTGGATGATGGAACGCATCCGAAACTGAGAGAAATGGAGGCCTTCGACATCCGATGCATAGAAATGCCTCAAACTTCCTTCCGGAGGGCAAAACAGGACCAATGCATGGCCGGCCACATTTTGCATCTGGGGACTGAAGGGTGGCCGGCCGGCCATTTTTGAAACAAAGATGGCCGGCCTGCTAGAATAGATGGCCGGCCGGCCACCTTTCCTGCAACTCTCAGAATTTGACACTTGTCCCGAATAGTGTTTTACCCCCCTATAAAGCTCCAACTTTGGAACTCTTTCATTTCATCACTGCTTTGCACAAAAATGGAGGCATTTCTCGTAGAAAATCTCACATCTTGGATCTCTTCTTTAGATGGCTCGGAAAAGTTGAACTTCCGGGGTTTCGGCTTGAATGCACTATTCACGCTGGGCCGGACTTCACTGCATCTTCCTTTCCTCTATGCCGCGATGAGATTTTGGAACCCAGTGACGCACGTCTTCAGCTTCGGAGGGCAAGAGGTATGTCCCACTTTTGAAGATTTTCAAGTTTTGATAGAATCCGAGCGAGGTGAGGAAATCTTGCCCCAACTCAATTTTGGCTATGCCCAAACCTTAGGGCGGATGTGCGGACTCAACGCGCATGATGCTCGATCCCTGATTTGTAACGGAATGTTGGATATCCCAAGCCTGATTTACCGGTTCTCCGATGCTGGTGACCGCAGCGACCATCATTGGCAAGGCTTCCGGCGACACGCCCTCTGTTTATGCATGTTATCTCATTTTCTGTTTGCCTCGAGCTTTGGAGGATCCAGCGTCCGTCTGATTGAAGTGGCCCAAGGCTTGAAAGAAGGAAAGAGTTGCATCGCCATGACATTGGCGGAGACACTGATGGGCTTGGATGCTTTCTACTGTCGGAAGACAACTAGATTTGCAGGGACTCTTTCCTTGCTTACTCAGCCCGCGGCTATTTCTTTTGACAACGCCTAGTTGACGCTCTTGATGAGGGATGGTGGTTTGAATGGATGTGCAATTTGTCGGTAGATCGCATTGCGTGGCGCTGCCCTTGGCTCAATCTCCCGGCAATGAGCTACAGCATGTCTCGGCAGGTCGGGATTCAATTGATCAGCTTGACTCACTGCATATTCTATTTCCCATTCCGTATTCTGCGCCAATTTGACCATGATCAGACTTGCCCACCAGAGGGGATAGAGTATCCGGCTACATTTCCAGTTCGAGGCGCACAGCTGGCTCGGCAGGCTGCAGCATGGGGAAATAGAGAGCTCCTGGCTCCTGCTCCCACTTTTAGTTGCACTTTGTCTGACGAGTGTTGGGATTGGCTCAACGAAGAAGCACAGGTTGGGCCTAGGTTGGCATCAGAGGCTTCAACTAGCTCTGGCAGGGGGCGCAGGGACACCTGACTTGACTATGCCCCGGATTTATTGCTTTACTAGTACTTTCAGTTTCTTCCTGAGTGTAATAAAAAGCAACCTCAATTGTATGCAAGGCAAGAGAACTCTGTTTTGAAATCAATGAAATTGAAGGTTGTGGTACTGAAAATTCTCCGCTTTGGTCCAAAAATGGTCTTAGTTGTAAAAAGATTAATTTTGAGCAAAGTCAACTTTTATTAAAACTTTTCAAAACTATTTTCGATATGGATCAGAACTGGACACGCCTGAGATCTGTCACTGAGATGCACAACCCCGGATCCTAGCAACTGGAAAGTTGCCCCTAGTCTGAATAGTACCGCGGCACTGTGTGGCAACGGAAAGTTGCCCCTAGTCTGAATAGCACTGTACCGGAGATCACGATAAACGCTGATGGATAGAGATGACTGAGATGATCAAATGGACAAAGTTGATCGGGGAAAAGCTTGTGGCTGAACTTCAGGATGAAGCTGCCTACGTATCCCAAAGATGGGAATCAAGCCTTACGTAGTTCAGGCTTAGGTTCGCTCGGGTATTTTCACTCTCCTTTTGCGCTCTAACTTTGCCAAGGCCGCCCTTTGCGGGTTTTCAACCTTGCGAGCTCAGT
The DNA here is from genome assembly GCA_030407325.1 of Camellia japonica. Taxonomy (NCBI): domain Eukaryota; kingdom Viridiplantae; phylum Streptophyta; class Magnoliopsida; order Ericales; family Theaceae; genus Camellia; species Camellia japonica. The sequence continues at coordinate 1,429 of JAPPVO010002566.1, read as the reverse complement.
TTTTATAATTTCAAATTTTCTGTGCTCTGAGTTTTTGCTTAGGTCGCCCTTTCGGGTTTTCGGCCTAGCGAGCCTCTCAGGGTAGTATTTCTTCAACTTTCCATGTTGATCGGTTGGGAAAACTCTAAGCCATCTAGATCCATCAGAGCCACAGCTCTACCAGACCAGATTGACTTGATGATGTAGGGACCAGTCCAATTAGGTCTGAACTTGCCCCTTGGGTCGTGGATGGGAGCTCGGTTGTCCTTGAGCACCAAATCTCCTTCTTTTAAATTCCTGGACTTAACCTTCTTGTTGAAAGCCCGGGCAATTCTGCGTTGATAACCTTGGATATGGTACAGTGCTTTCAGCCTTCTTTCATCGAAAAGCATGAGTTCCTCAAATCTGCTTTGTTGCCAGTCTGCCTCGGCTATTTGACACTCGGCCAATACTCATAATGACGGAACCTCAATCTCAATAGGTAGAACGGCCTCCATCCCATAGACCAGAGAATACGGAGTCGCCCCAGTAGAAGTTTTGATTGAAGTCTGGTAGCCCCACAGAGCAACGGCAGCTTATCTGGCCAGTCCCGATAGGTTTCCACCATCTTCTGCAGTATGCGCTTGATATTCTTGTTGGCGGCCTCAACCGCTCCGTTGGTTTGCGGCCGATAGGTAGACGACTTATGAAACCACATTGTATTTCTCCAACAAATCAATCACCTCCTTCTTGAAGTGGGAACCATTGTCTGAAATTATTTCGTTTGGGACCCCGTAGCGACAGATGATGTTGTTTCTGATAAATTTTGCGATGTACGAAGCCTTCAACACCGCATAAGATTGGGCCTCAACCCACTTTGTGAAATAATCTATCGCCACCAAGATGAACTCATGCCCATTCGACCCCTTCGGCGTAACTGCTCCGATTACATCAATTCCCCAGACTAAAATGGCCATGGCGAAGTCATGTTGTACAGCTTTGACGCGGAATGTTCATGCGATTTGCATGAATCTGACATTTGTGACATCGCCGGACGAAACTAATACAATCCTCCTCCATGGTGGACCAGTAATAACCCTGTCTGAGGATCTTCCGTGCCAACATTACCCCATTCATGTGCGCACCACATTCTCCCCCGTGGATGACTTCCATCAGACGCTTTGACTCTTCGGCATCAACGCACAGTTTATGCATTCCCAGATGACCCCTTTTATACAGTTTACCCCCGCAGATAATGAACTGAACTGCATTCTCCTGATTGCCCTTTTGTCTTTGGCATTTACCCCTGGCGGGTATGCTTCTTTCTCTAGGAAGTTCCAGATGTCGTAATACCAGGGGTTTCGTCCTGAACTTCATCTATAGCTGCAATTGACTCATAGGCAGGTGCAAATTTCTGGTCAATGATGATTGGACGCATTCGGACTCCACACGGGATGTCTATCATAGATGA
>JAPPVO010002565.1:0-25176 GCA_030407325.1 Camellia japonica | reverse complement strand
CTGAGAGTTCTGAAATACCTCTGTCGTCCGCACAGTATCAAAATACTGTCGCAGGTAGAATAGAGTCTCTCGAGGTCTCGGTCGGTGCGGGCCCTCGAATACCAACGAAAACGGAGCCATAAGAAACCCTGCCACCTCCATCTCCAGGGCTAATGCGGAAAAATATACGTACACCCATAGCTGAGAAAAGCAGTGCGGAATGTAATACAAAGTGCTGAAGGCAGAATACAGAGTGCAAAGTGCGCCATGTGTGCAATGAACAAGTAACGAGAGCAGAAATAAATCAAGAGGACAGAACGTACCTCCCAGGCTCTCCAGTAGCCGCCGAGTAAGTCTCCCCGCCCGCGAGAGGCCGCACTCATGTAGCAGTAGAGGGTAGCCAGGCCAGCGCCACCCCAGTCATACCGATGGACCTGTGATAGGTCCACTAGGGCACTCAGAAGATATAATCCAACAGTGTTCCCCCTATCGGCAAACAGAGTGGTGCCAAAGAGGAACATGAGGAAACCTCGGGTGTACTGCTCGATCTCCTCAGGCGACTCAGGCTCCATCTCTGGCCTCCGGAAACGGGAAGAGAACCAAGTGTACCGGACTCTCCCGGAAGCTCTGTCTACAGGTGGGCGAGCCCCCAACAGATGCACCCATGCTGCCTCCCACTCACCCATATCCTCGTCATAAGGAATGGGCCAACCGCCTGTGTCTAGGCCGGTGAGTACAGCGAAATCCAGCGGGGTCATGGTCATATCCCCGGTGGCAGAAAAATGGAAAGAATTAGTGGTGTCCCACCATCTCTCCACCAGAGCAGCTAATAGTGTCCTGCTGGCAGGACAGTGTGATAATCCCATGCAGAATGGTCCAAACCCTGCTGCGTCAACTAAATCCCGGACAGCCTCCGGGAGCTCGGCGTACCACTCCCTCGCGGCAGTGGAGCCATATCCTCGTACTGTACGAGAGCCAACCTGCGTTCAGAATGAATGTACATGTCAGAATCAGAATTGGTAAGCTGTGTGCAAATCAAATGAAGAAACTGTGTGCAAATCAAATGAAGAAGCTGTGTGCAAATCAAATGAAGTAGCAGTGTGCAAATAAATCCTAATCAGTGGGCTGCGTGTTCACTTTATTTCTATCTGGGCTGCGTGTTCAGTAAATCAGTGTTTTGGGCTGCGTGTTCACTTTATTTATATCTGGGCTGCGTGTTCAGTAAATCAGTGTTTTGGGCTGCGTGTTCAAAATCCTAATCAGTGGGCTGCGTGTTCACTTTATTTCTATCTGGGCTGCGTGTTCAGTAAATCAGTGTTTTGGGCTGCGTGTTCAAATCATTTATCAGTGGGCTGCGTGTTCACTTTATTTCTATCTGGGCTGCATGTTCAGTAAATCAGTGTTTTGGGCTGCGTGTTCAAATCATTTATCAGTGGGCTGCGTGTTCACTTTATTTATATATGGGCTGCGTGTTCAGTAAATCAGTGTTTTGGGCTGTGTGTTCAAATCATTTATCAGTGGGCTGCGTGTTCACTTTATTTCTATCTGGGCTGCGTGTTCAGTAAATCAGTATTTTGGGCTGCGTGTTCAAATCATTTATCAGTGGGCTGCGTGTTCACTTTATTTATATCTGGGCTGCGTGTTCAGTAAATCAGTGTTTTGGGCTGCGTGTTCAAAATCCTAATCAGTGGGCTGCGTGTTCACTTTATTTCTATCTGGGCTGCGTGTTCAGTAAATCAGTGTTTTGGGCTGCGTGTTCAAATCATTTATCAGTGGGCTGCGTGTTCACTTTATTTCTATCTGGGCTGCGTGTTCAGTAAATCAGTGTTTTGGGCTGCGTGTTCAAAATCCTAATCAGTGGGCTGCGTGTTCACTTTATTTCTATCTGGGCTGCGTGTTTAGTAAATCAGTGTTTTGGGCTGCGTGTTCAAATCATTTATCAGTGGGCTGCGTGTTCACTTTATTTCTATCTAGGCTGCGTGTTCAGTAAATCAGTATTTTGGGCTGCGTGTTTAAAATCCTAATCAGTGGGCTGCGTGTTCACTTTATTTCTATCTGGGCTGCGTGTTCAGTAAATCAGTGTTTTGGGCTGCGTGTTCACTTTATTTATATCTGGGCTGCGTGTTCAGTAAATCAGTGTTTTGGGCTGCGTGTTCAAAATCCTAATCAGTGGGCTGCGTGTTCACTTTATTTATCTGGGCTGCGTGTTCAGTAAATCAGTGTTTTGGGCTGCGTGTTCAAATCCTAATCAGTGGCTGCGTGTTCACTTTATTTATCTTGGGCTGCGTGTTCAGTAAATCAGTGTTTTGGGCTGCGTGTTCAAATCATTATCAGTGGGCTGTGTGTTCACTTTATTTATATCTGGGCTGCGTGTTCAGTAAATCAGAGTTTGGGACTGTGTGTTCTACTTGTAGTCAATGTGTGCTGTGTGTTCACCTTCAGATTCGGACTGTGTGTTCGAAAAATCAGTGTTTGAGCCACGTGTTCAATTCTTAACTAATGTGTGCCGTGTGATCACGATCAATCAGTCAGTGAACCGTGTGTTTAGCAATTTAAGGGTGTAAGTCGCATATTCAGGATGCAAGCAAAGTACTATGTCATAAGCTACAACTGTGTGTTTAAGCATGGCAAATCTACAAAGTGCACGGAAAATGCGGGAAATAAAGTAAAATACCTCTCGTGCCTCGGAAGAGAGGTGCTGCTCCGACTCTCGTAGAAGCAGATCCCCAGGTGCCCGATCATTGAAGTCAGTGAAATGACGGAAAACGGCTCGCGGAAACACGTGCACTGCTGGGGCATACCTCCCGGGAATGAAAGGACGGACTCTCGGGGGGAGTGCCATAATATCAAAATCGTCCCCGGCATCTGGAGGACCTCCGCCGTGAGGGAAATTACCTGCCATTTCAAGAAATCTGCAAAAATGAGCAAAAATGAGCCAAAATTGAAAAAAGTCAACAAAAGTCAACTCCCGAGAAATGAAAAAGTCAACAAAAGTCAACTCCCGAGAAAATATTCCAAATATTGAGACAAACTTACCTCAAGTGGTGAAAATGAGAAGAGAAGCTCCGAAATCAAAATTTAGTCGCCTCAAAGTGCTTAAAACTGAAGGATTTCGCGAAAACAACTTGCAAAAAAGGCTGAAAAGCGCGTATAAAGTGCAGATCTGAAGAAAAAATGGTTTGGGAGACAAGAGAAGAGTTTTTCCACGCTGTGGGAGTGATTTCACAATGAATGGGTGAGGATATTTATAGGAAATGAGAAAAGACGAAATTGCCCCTGCTTTTGGGCAGATGCCGGCCGGCCACCTTTCCGGGCTGGCCGTCCATTTGCTTTTTGAAGCATGGCCGGTGGCCTCCCCTAGGGCCACCACTTGGCCGGCCATCTCCCCCACACCCCCCTCTAGCTCCCTGCAAATTTTGAGGAAGATTGGAGTCCCCGGGACCTGAAAAAGTTCAAGAAAAGTGCACTTTCTGGCGCGAAATCGGTCCGCCGGAACTTCAGCTGCAGTTTCTGACTTGTGTCTCATCATCACTCATCAAAATCAAGGTGTATCCTTTTTGAACCTGTTGTAACCTCTCCGGGAGGTGAAACCGAGGTCGCGATCAAGTTGCCTTCACCGAAATGCGCGTTTTCTTACTCGTTATTTCGCAACCGACGGGCACCCTGGTTTGTGCTCATTTTGCATTGTTGCGTATAACTTTCATTCTCATGAACGTTTTGCATTGTCATGCATGTTTTCTTGGTGTACCATATCTCTGTGCTCGAGCGTGCGTTGTCACGCGCGTTCCTTTATTGCATTGCGATGCATTCACTCGCCGACACTGCGTGTGTCAAACTTTCGGAATCACAGGAATCACATTGAATATATGTTGTTAGCATATTGTTCTTGTTGAATTTCTCTCTTTTGCAGGCACGATATTGTATGTACGGTTCATTTGAGGCTGGTGCGACCAGACGAATCGCGCAGGTATCGTATCTTCTCCGTGCGAGACGCGACGAGAATTGAATGATTCTCCGCATTCCTAACTGCATGAAATGTAGTTGTTGCTTTGCATTCTTGCTTAAAATTGTTGCATCTATTTGCGAATACTTGCCTCATTACAGCTTGCTGCATTTGCATGATCATTCGGCTCTGTGCATGTCGCTTTGCATTTTGCCCCCCTGCCTGCGGGCACGCCTGCGGGCGCATATCTCTGTTCATCTTGTGTGATTGTCTAAGTCTTCGGCCTTGTCAAAAATGGGTCATCTCTGGGCTTTGACATTCACTCCGTCACTTGTGACTTCCGAGTTCTGTCAAAGAGGGGCAACTGTAGACACCCCATTTTTGACCGACCTTAAGACTCAGACGTCACCGATTGAGCGCTCGGTGATGTTGCATATTGTGCTCGTTCAGAAGTCTCAGAGTCGCGGCCGTGCGCCCTGCCTCCGGACTTCCGAACCCTCTTCTGTGCCTTGCCTCGGTTTGCGAACCAGACTCGGTTTTCTCTGTTTTCTTTCCTGAGGGGAGGGAGAGGTCTAGTAGACCATCTCTCAGTGGCCGTGGGTTACATTTCGTGGCCGTAGGCCATTTTGCCCATTTCGGAGCCCGGTTCCCGGTTTTCGGAGCCGTCAGGCCGTGTGCCTCGGTTCGGGACCACCCAACCATCTCGATTCCTCCGGTTTTTGGCATGCATCTCATTTACTCCTTCGAGGGACACTGGGGTCTTAGATACCCACTGCGTGGCCGAATGCCACTTTCGGTGCTTACAGCCTATTTTCGGGACCTCGAACTGCGTGTTTTGGTCCCCGAGCATTCGTTTTGCATCGGTTTTTGTTCATTTTTGGCAAGTACCTCTGTTTTATCATCAGGAAATCACTGGAGGGTGGGAGGCTAGCAATTGTCCAAGCAACCTGTTATGCTCTTCCGGCGCCCCCAGGCGCCCGTTTTTCTCACTTCCGGGCTAATGTTGAACACCCTAGGGCCATTTTCTTCAAGCCAAAACCACATATTTGTGATGTACACACATGGGAGGACCCTAATATGCTATGGCCGGCCAGTAATTCTTCCTTTCATTTTTGACCCTCTTTGAAAAGTGGCTTGTTGTTTCTCCTGTTTCAGAGTTGCCAATTTTGAACTACAGGGCCTTGTTGTGCATACATGGGAGGACACCATCATGTGGTGGCCGGCTAGCAAATCTTTCCTTCATTTTTACCCCTTGGCCGGCCGGCCATAGGGGGTGGCCGGCCGGCCACCTGTAGAAAAAGCACATGGCCGGCCATGCTCCTTGGGATGTGTTCCTTGCAGCTGCACAGCTGTTTCCCCCAGAAAAGACCTGCATCCGGGGGATATTTTGGAGGGGAATACTTAGGTGCATTTCCCTCCACTTTACACCTCTCCTTTTGTCCATATAACAGCAGCTCCAATATTGAAGAAGGGGTTAGAAACATTGGCTCAAGCATACATACACATATCTCTATCCATCTCTCTCAAATCTTGAAGTTTTGGTGCCTTTTGTTCATCATCATCAAGCACTACCATCACCACTCCATTTCCAGCAACAAGAAGAGGTTCTTAGAGGCTTAGAAGCAACATTTCTCAAGTCAAGAAGCAAGGAAAGAAAGGTCTTCAAGGGTAAGTATCAATCCCTCTCTTTTACACCATTTTCTTGCCTCTTTTCTTAACCATACTTGCTCACTGTTTTGAGCTCCGACCAATACTGAAAGTGGTCCTCTTTTGAGCTATTCTTGATGTTTGTTTAAGGGCTCAACTCTGTTTGAGCCCTCCATCTTGCACTTCCTTCAATATCCTCTTATATGCCATTATTTTGCATTGAATATTTAGCCTATGTGTGATCTGAATTGGAGCATCTCATGAACTGATATTGTGCTTATTTTGAGGCCCTCTTCAACATTGAAGAAGGGCTCAACCTTCTTTTCATGCTCCATATGCCACTTGCTTTGAATCCATGTTTTACCCTTGTTTTTGCATGCTTTCTCTAGCCTATGAGTGATCTGTTTTCGAGCATAATATAAACTGTGATTGGGCCTATTTTGAGCCCCTCTTCAACATTGAAGAAGGGATCAACCCTGTTTGGCCTCTCTATCATGCACTTTCTTCATAATTTCTCATATTTACCGTAAAATTGCATGATTTGTTTGGCCTATATGTAAATTGTTTTGGAGCATGTCATGAACTGTGAGTAAGCTTATTTTGTGTCCCTCTACAACATTGTAGAAGGGATCAACCTTGTTGGGGGTCTCCATGTTATACTTGTCATTATATCCCTCTTGGACCCCCATTTTTGCATGCTTGTTTAATCTCATCTAGCTTCTGTTTTCGGCCATCATCAGAACTATAAAGAGTCTTATTTTGATCTTCTTGACATATTTCATAAAGGGTCTTTTCTGGTTTGATGAATGTTTGGGGTACCTCATGTTATAGCCCTATGTATCCTCAAATCTTGCATGGCATTTTTAGCATGGTTTCATACTGAGTTGGGGGATGTCATCTACTGAAAATGTTCATATTTTTAGTCCCTCATCAGTGTTGTAGAAGGGTACTTTTCAGTTTGCGCACCGCATGCATCACTTGTTTCAATACCCCTCTCTTGGTCCGTATTTTTGCATGCTATTGTTGCCCTATCTATGCTTGCACTTTGACCTTGTTCTAGACTGAAAAATGCTATTTTTGGGGCTGCCTTGCTACTGTTTTGCATGTCATGTACCAATTACGCATGTTTAGTGTGGCTGTAGGCCATTTCGGATGCTTAATATCGCGTTTCGGGATCATTCCATGCTTCGTGTGCATTTTGGCCATCTTTCGGGACTGTTTTCCCCCATATTTCAGTGTTGAAATTCATTTGCATGTTTGCATATCATTTCCGTGCCATTTCATGCCTTAGGGCCATCGCCTCGGTTTGCGTGCCCGTGTGCACGCATTTCGAGGCATCTCATTTTCATCCGACGGCCTCCCGTGTGAGTGTAGCTGAGGCTCTCTCATGTTGGTGTAAGCCCATGTTGCATCACATATCTCATTTTAGTCTCATTGCATTGCGTATGCCATCGCCTCGGTTGGCGTGCCCGTGTGCACGCATTTCGAGGCATCTCATTTTCATCCGACGGCCTCCCGTGTGAGTGTAGCTGAGGCTCACTCATGTTAGTGTAAGTCCATTTTGCATTCTGTATGTCATTTTAGTCTCATTGCATTGCGTATGCCATCGCCTCGGTTTGCGTGCCCGTGTGCACGCATTTCGAGGCATCTCATTTTCATCCGACGGCCTCTTATGTGAATGTGGCTGAGGCTCACTCATGTTAGTGTAAGCCCATTCTGCATTCTGTATGCCATTTTAGCGTTATTGCACGCCGTATGTCATTTTCTCGGTTTGCGTGCCCGTGGGCACGCACCTCGAGACATCTCATTTTAGTCTCATTACATATCATATTTCATGCCATTTCATGCTTTAGGATCATCGCCTCGGTTTGCGTGCCCGTGTATACGCATTTCGAGGCATCTCATTTTCATAGCATTGTGCATGCTAGGATTATATTTTAGTTGCATTCATGCATATCATGCATATTGCATCGTGTTCGGGATAGGAGTTAGCCCGGGCACGGGAAACGAGGCACGTTTCGTACTCTGAGTGACGGAACGGGTCTCAATTCCCAAGTCACCGACACTCCGGATCACCCATGATGGAGTTAGGTTTTGTTGTAGCATTCATCTGCATTCATCCTATATTGAGTTGTGCAATCCGACTCCTCGGCCATCATGCATCGAGATGCGTGATTGGTGGCACGAGGATCGAGGCATGCATATATTTGTGAAATACATTGCTATGCCCTTTTCCTGCTCTCTGTTGCAGCAAAATAAGGAATCAGCAACTTTTCGGAGTCTGGCGCGCATTTCGAGAAACATTGCAAACAGAGGCTAAATTGGGCACCAGTGGATTTCTGCGCGAAGGCAATCCAGCATACATTATTCATCAGAAGCGAGGCAGCCCCTGGCTTGCATGCCAGTTTAAAGCTTTCTTAGTTAATTTGTTAATTAATTAGGAATCTGTATTATTCTTTTATTCGGACTGTATTATTCTTTCATTTCGGACTGTATTATTTATTCGGACCCTCTGCGCGAGGGCATAATTGTAATAAGTGTGGGTGAGTGTGATGTATGTCTTCCAACCCCACGTCTTTCTTCCCTTTTATTTACCCGCTTATGTTGGTTAGATATAGGGCATATTTCAATTAGCATACAGTATGACAGCATGTTTGCATCATTCATCTGTTTTGCACGTACCGGGCTCGGCGCATCATACAAACTGCATTTGTATTTCAATTCCAAATTGAATACATGTTAGTTGCTACATTTCACATGCCATGTTTAGAATAGCCGAGCCTGCTATAGTTGCATTATTGCATGCGTTGCATTAGGCATTTCTGTATATCTAGGATCATGCATGATTTCTAATGAGTTCTGTTTTTGGCTCGGAGTACTCGGTAAGTTTTATGCTTTAGCATCCTTGCATGCGTGTAAGTGTTGCCATGAATAACATGCTTACCATGAGGCTATGTGCTTATGTGATATAACTGCCTTGAATGCCTGTGGGTGGAGGTTATGTTACTTGAATTGGGACAATGCGTTGACTGTTTGTTTTAAGCCCACTAGATAGTGGCAAAATCATGTTTTCTAAGCCCACCTGAGGGTGGCAAATCCGCGTCTTAGCCTACCTGCGGGTAGCACCATCAAACCATTTTCAAACAAACAAACATGAAGTGTTTTGTTCCAATTCAGGCGACTCAGTCTATACTTATTTGCTGTGCGCATCACATAGTAAATCTAGGCTAATAACCGGAATAAGAGCATACAATGTTTTCAAAAACAGATATCATGGTTAGTAGAGGCCGGTCTTTGACCGGGCGAGCGGGGGTGCTCACGAAGTGACCTTCCCCAATCGTACCCAAGTTCCCGAACCGAGGCAACTTTGGTGATGACGGACACGTGGCCTTTGGCACCGAGTCAGGGTTTCCTAAATTTCCCATTTTAAAAATATTTAGGTGGCGACTCTGTATCTGGCAAAGCAGTCCATGTTTGGCACTTCTTTCAAAATCTGTTTTCCAAAACGATTTGCCGGATTTGGACTCTTTGGTTTAAGATTAAGAACCGTGACACGAAATCGAGTCCGAGCTGTAGCGAGGTCCCCCGCGGGCTTGTTACAGTTACCTCCATCTATTTCACCAGATGAACTTTTTTTTTAAGGTCATTACCACCCCAGAAGAACACAGTGTCAATCTTTTCAAATTCTCTACCCACACTTTCAAGCATCTTAAATAAAGAAAGGAAATACATTGGTAAACTGGATAAGGTAGACTTGATCAAAGTTAGTCTACCTGCAAAGGATAACAATTTTCTCTTCCACCCTCAAAGTCTAGATCTGATTTTGTTGAAAACAGGCTTCCAAGTTGATTTTCTACCAGGCAGCCTTGGAAATTTTAAAGGGAGGCTATGCATCTTATAGTCAAGAAGTTTTGCAAAAGTGAGCATTAGATCATCAGCCACACAAACACCACACACAACACTTTTGTGATAGTTAATTCTAAGACCAGAGAGAACTTCAAAGCATCTAAGAACTTTTTTGACAATCACCATCTGATCCCAATCTGCTTCACAAAAGAGAATTGAATCATCGGCAAATTGCAGATGAGATATAAGAACATCATTAGCCCCAACTAACACACCTTTAAGAATGCTGAGGTTAAGTGCTCTGTCCAAAAGTATGTTGAGCCCTTTAGATACTATATTGAACAAGAAAGGTGAAAGTGGATCACCCTACCTGAGAATTCCTTAGTTGGTGATCCATTCACAAGGATAGAGAGTCTGGCTGTAGGCACGCAAGCTTTCATCCAAGAGATCCATTTAGTCTCAAAACCAAAGCTGGAGAACATAAAGAATAAGAATTCCCAGTTTATATAATCAAAGGCTTTCTCAAAATGCAACTTTATAATCAATCCTTGCTTCTTGGCCTTCTTCCATCCATCCATCCACCACTTCATTAGCAATGAACACCCCATCGAGGATATTTCTCTCTCCTAAAAAAGCAGTCTGAGTTCCACCAATAATTGAAGGTAGCACTGGCTTCAATATGCGTGTTAGAACTTTAATCAAAATTTTGTAAAAAGTGCCCACAAGACTAATGGGTCTATAGTCAATTAGGCCATTGGGATTTTCCAACTTGAGGATGAGAATAATAAAAGTACTATTGATGCCATAAATGAGCATGTTGTTGGTGTGGAATTCTTTAAAAAATTGCATGATCTCCTGTGTCATAACCTTGTCAAAATTTCTAGTAGCACGACAGGTTAAACCCATCAGGGCCTAGAGCTTTGTTATTATTTCACTCTTTAATTGTTGCCAATACCTCTGTTTCACTGAACTCTGATACAAGATGACGAGAACATAATCTGCCTCAATAGATTTGAACACCCCTCCCAGACAGGTCTTTTAACCCAATTTTCCAGTGAATTGACTCTTAAAGTATTGAAAAACCTCATGATTGACCCTACTAGGTTCCTCATAAGACACACCATTAACTGCAATAGTTGATCATGTTTTCTACTCTGTCTGGTACTAGCAAAAACATGGAAAAACCTAGAGTTTATCCTCATTCAAAGTCCAATTCAATCTGGATGTTGATGCCATAATCACTCCACCATTCTATAAAGCTTTCACACTTCTCCTCTAACCACTCTTCTTCTTTCCTTTTCTGAATCAGCAATCTCTTTCCTCTACAATGATGTCTATTGCTTGCAACTTCTCCTCTGAGCCTTGAGTTTTGGATGAGACAGTACCAAACACCTCAATAGTTCATTTTTTCAATTCTAACATTAGATGCTTTAGCTTTGTATAAGTATAAATCCAGCCTAACCAGCAAAAGTAGAGTTGATCCAGAAGTTAACAAAAATTTGAGAAAAATTAGGGTGAAGAGTCTAAGCATTTAAAACCTAAAAGGTCTGGGGCCCCAATCTCTTTCATTATAGCGACCCCGGTCTTTCCCATTTGATTATTGTATCCGGACTTATGTTCCGTAGATTCCATTGTTGTATTATTGTTGTTTGTGTCCTTTAATTCTTCAGTTTGAGTTAGGATGTGTTGGCAGGATTATGTTACAGGTTGGTTGGGTTTGAAACCAAGAGTTCTGTCCAGTTTTTGGGTTGGTCGCTCGAGCGAGCTCTTCTTCGCTCGAGCGAGGTCTTTGATTTTGTCCTTCGCTCGAGCCAGGGTCCTTCGCTCGAGCGAGCTTTGCGTCCAGTACTTAGACCTGAGAGCAGTGTTTTTGGCTCGAGCGAGCTTTCTTCGCTCGAGCGAGCTGTTTTGGCTCGAGCGAGCTTCTCTTCGCTCGAGCGAGCTTTCTGTGTCTGGTCGCTCGAGCGACCAGGTCTTCGCTCGAGCGAGCCTATCAGATTTAAATACGCAGCAGCGTTTTTAAAACAGTTTTTCAGCCCCTTCTTTGATAAAACCCTAGTTCCGAGTTCTCTCTCTCAACTCATCTTCTCTCTAGGTTTGATCTAGTTAGGTGTGTTTCTACCCTAGTTCTTTTACAAATAAGATAGAGGAGAGTGAGGGCTTCCATTTAATCTGAGAAATTGTTGTTTGGAGCACTTTGGAGTTTGGGCATCATCTTCATCTCCTTTTTGAGTTATTTCTTCGAGGTAGGGATTTCCTACTCCATTTATACGCTTTAATCCTAAGTGTTGGTATTTTGGTATGTGGGGGTAGTTTGGTAATTTTGGAAGAAACCTTAGGGTTTTGGTTTAGATTAATTTGTATAATTAATTTAAAGGAATTGTGGATTTGGTTTAATTCATGAATTGGGAAATTTAATGAATTTTATATATTTGGTAGTTTAAATATTTACCTTTGGGAATGTTGAATTTAATTACATTATGTATTTATTTCTTGTTTAGAAATAACTGTTTTGGGCTATCGGTGGAGGATAGCCATTGATTGTTGTAGACCTTGCATGCGGCTTAGGTATAACTGGAATTGAGTCAATTGTTTGACTGTTGAGTTAATACAGAACATTTGTGTATTAATTATGTGTTGTATATGGCAATTGTGTGTTTCATTGCATATGCATTGGTTTTGGAGGAGATAGGGGATGAACTCCACGGTTTAGGGGAAGATAGGGGATGGACCTCTAAACCGGATTTTTGGGAGGAGATAGGGGATGGACTCCAGTAGCATCACTCTTATGTGTGCTTATTGATTAATAGATATATTTCTATTTATTGTTGATATGATACATCACTAAAATGTGTATCAGTTGGGAAGTATGGAAGTGAATTGATTATGATTGATAATACCAACATGTGTATTTGTTATGTTAGGTCTAACTTGAATTGTTATTCCTGTTGAATTGGAAGTATTGTTAATAAAAGATGAAACCCCGTTGAGTTATTTGGCCAGGTTCTGAGCCATAAGTGGAAGTAAAATGTGCCATAGACATGTGTCATAGGCAATGTAGACATTGTGTCATGAAATTGTAACTTGATTATGAGTGTTAACCATGTATCAGATGCTAATGCTTTAGTTAATTCTTATGCTTGGTTTAGTATTTCTCTACTGGGCTGTGGCTCACCCTATATGGGAACTTTATTTTCAGGTTCAGGTGGTTCACTCCCTCCAAGGACTTAGCTTGTGAGGATTGGACTTGAAGACTTGTTTTATTTATTTGTTTTTATTTGAACAATGTAATCTTTCAAGCCTAGGGCTTTATCTGTTTTGAGTTAGAACTCAGTTTGTGTCCAAGTGTTGGCTTGGCAAGATGTAAGCCCGTAGGGCATTTATTTATGTTCTGATGTTTTATTTATAATACTCTGATGGATAATAATGTTGTTTTATAATAATGCATGTTATTTATATTATGGGTTTATTTTGAGGGCGTTACAACTTGGTATCAGAGCGTACCGGGTTTGAATACTTTGGGTACGTGGGAAGTGATTAGTATCACAATGGGTTCGTCTCGTTTGATAGAGACTTAGTGTAATGACATGCTTATATGATAACATGTTTATGTGATTATGTGGGTATGGAATGTAGTTTCTAGATATTGATTGGATCCTTGAGTTTCTAGTAGTCTTGTTGGAAAGGCACTTGATCAATGCTGCTTCCAACCGGAACTATAGTAACCCTTTGGGACTATCATTATCCAGGAATGAAATTCGTAGGTGCTTATGTGATTATGTGCTTACGTGTGTGATTTATTGTTGTCCAATGCATTAGGACGTGAGTGTTTAGCTTTGGCACATTTATTAATGTGCTAACGTCTTTGTTTCCTTTAATAGGATGTCAGGACGAGGACGAGGTCGGTAGGCGCGGTAGCAGGCTAGGCAGGAAGTGCCTATACCGGAGGAGATTCCGGCAGTTCAGGAGGGTGTTGGCCAGGCCAATGTGGCCGAGCCAGTAGGACAGCGTTTATGGGCGCTTTGGCCCAAGAGATAGCAGGGGCATTTCAGGCGTCAGTTGACATTCTGAGGGCTGCGAATCCAGCCCAGGTTGTAGTTGCTGCAGATGCAGGGCCTTCTTTTCTGAAGAGGGAGTTCTTCCGGTCTCAACCGGACGTGTTTGTAGGTGATCCTAGCGAGCCGCTTAAGGCAGACGTGGCTCGAACAGACAACGAAAACGTTTGAGATGCTTGGCATCGAAGACGAGGGGTTGAAGGTGACCTTGGCATCTTTCCAGCTGAAAGGGGATGCGGGTCAGTGGTGGAAATTCATTAAGGCTCGTTGGAGGTACATGGGAGGCGTTTGTGAATGCTTTTCAGGAGAAGTACCTGTCTCCAGCTGTTCAGGAGACGTTGAGAGATCAGTTCTGCCAGCTGAAGCAGAATAGTTCATCAGTGGCTGAGTTTGAGGCCTTATTTACTAGTTTGTCCAGGTTCGCACCTGAGTTAGTGGCGTCCGAGGAACGTCGGTGTATAGAGTTCGAGAAGAAGTTGAGGCGCGGCCTCAAATTGAGAGTTGTGCCGACTATGATTAGGGATTTTGGGCGTTTGGTTGATGCAGCAGCCCATACTGAGATCGCGATGCGGAGGAGGAGGAAGGGCAGAAAGGCTCCAAGAGGAGTCAGGATGGTCAGGGTGATGGCAGGAGGCAGAGAGGTTTCACTCCTCAGCAGCCTCAGAGTAGTTTTTCTAGATCCACTTTTCCAGTGCCGAGTGCTAGTTCTGGGAAAGGCAGTCAGGGAGACATCACTGTTTCAAGTGTGGCCAGCTGGGCCACAAGTCTCCAGTTTGTCCTCAGAGGGGAGGAGTTCAGAGAGCAGCATCTTCTTCGGCTCGATCTCAGAGCCAGAGTCAGAGTAGAGGTCAGCCGCTCTCGTTATCAGTGTGGTCAGCCAGGGCACATGAAGAGGTTTTGCCCGCAGTTGGTGGCACACCTGGTGCATCTGGTTTCGAGGCAGACTCAGAGTCAGCTGCCAGCTCAGTCAGTTCAGGCCTCGAGGGCCAATCAGGGGGCTTCTTCGTCCCAGTCTGTGCAGCAGTCTACTGCTCCGAGGGGTGAGCAGGTTGATCAGAGGTCGTCTGGGCGCGTGTATGCTGTTACCGCGCAGGATCTGTACCGGCTCCATCTGTTGTGAGAGGTACCTTCTTGTTTTGCAATTCAGTTGCTAGTGTTCTGATTGATACGGGTGCATCTCATTCCTTTGTGTCTGCTGCATTTGCATCTATTTTGGAGTTGGAGTTAGCTCAGTTAGCATCTCCTATTTGTGTAGTGTCGCCTCTTGGGGGTGAGTTGATTTTGAAACAAGGTGTTAGGGGTTGTGATATAGAGGTCGATGATCATAGAATCCCTTTCTCTTTTGTAGTTATGCCCATGAAGGGCTTTGATGTTATTTTGGGTATGGACTGGTTGTCGTCATACCGGGCAGTTATTGATTGCTACCGTCAGAGGGTCACTTGTTGTACCGTGAACGGGGAGTGTTTTCGTTTTCTGGGGGACCGGGTTGGTAGTGTTTTGCCACCGGGTATGATCCGCGAGGGCGGAGTGAGCTTAGTGGTCTACTTGCTAGTCTTTCGATTAGTGAGGGTGATGAGACCCAGATTGTGTTGCCGAGGGTGGTTTGTGAGTATTCGGACGTTTTTCCCGAGGATCTTGTTAGTTTGCCACCTCAGCGAGAGATTGAGTTCTCTATTGATTTAGTGCCCGGCACGGCGCCGATTTCTATGGCACCTTACCGTTTTGCCCCAGCCGAGTTAGTTGAGTTGAAGATTCAACTCAGGAGTTGCTAGATAAGGGCTATATCCGTCCTAGTGTTTCGCCGTGGGGAGCACCGGCCCTCTTTGCTAAAAGAAAGGTGGTGCTTTGAGACTGTGTATAGATTACCGGAAATTGAATCGGGCTACGGTTAAGAATAAGTATCCTATGCCCGTATTGATGATTTGTTTGACCAGTTGAAGGGTTCCCGTTGTTTCTCTAAGATAGATTTGAGATCGGGTTACCACCAGTTGAGGGTCAGGGAGGAGGATATTCCGAAGACGGCATTCCGTACGCGGTATGGCCATTATGAGTTTCTGGTGATGCCATTGGGCTCACCAATGCACCGGCAGTGTTTATGGATTTGATGAACCGGATCTTCCGGGAATTCTTGGATCGTTTTGTGGTCGTCTTCGTGGACGACATTTTGATTTATTCACCTTCAGAGGAGGAGCACGAGGCACACTTGAGAGTGGTGCTAGAGTTACTTAGAGCCCATAAGCTTTATGCTAAGTTCGGGAAGTGTGAGTTCTGGCTAGAAGAGGTGAAGTTCTTAGGCCATGTAGTTTCTGGGGAAGGGGTGTCTGTTGATACATCCAAGACTGAGGCAGTGCAAGATTGGGCACAGCCTAAGAGTGTGTTTGAGATCCGCAGTTTTCTGGGATTAGCTGGGTATTACCGTCGGTTTGTGAAAGATTTCTCCAGGTTAGCTTCACCGTTGACTAGATTGACTCGGAAGGGAGTCAAATTTGTATGGAGTGAGACTTGTGAAAAGTCGTTTCAGGAGTTGAAGGTTAGACTGACCACCGCTCCAGTTTGATTATTCCGGAGAGAGGGTTGGGTTATGCAGTCTATTGTGATGCCTCACGAGAGGGTCTGGGTTGTGTGTTGATGCAAGAGGGGAAAGTGGTTGCCTATGGTTCACGTCAGTTGAAAATTCATGAGAAGAATTACCCTACGCATGATTTAGAGTTAGCAGCTGTGATATTTGCCTTGAAGATTTGGAGGCATTATCTTTATGGTGAGAGGTTCGAGGTATTCTCGGATCATAAGAGTCTGAAACATCTGTTACACAGAAAGACTTGAATTTGAGGCAGAGGAGGTGGATGGAGTTCATTGAGGATTATGACTTCGAGTTACACTATCATCCGAGGAAGGCCAATGTTGTGGCCGATGCCCTTAGTAGGAAATCTGTTGGTGACTTAGCTAGTATAGCCATCCGGGAGTGGGAGATGTTGGGTACAGTTGGGGAGTTTGATTTGCATCTAGGCGAATCCGTAGAGGCTGCGGCCTTGTTTTCTGTTGTTGCACAGCCTACACTTGTGACTCGAGTGTTAGAGGCTCAGAGGGGTGATCTTGAGGTAGAATCTCTCCGAGAGAAGATTTCCAATGGGAAGGTTGAGAAGGGTTTGACGGTGTATCCCGACCTGAGTGTGAGATACCGAGACCGTCTGTTTGTGCCGGAGTCTTGCCGAGAGGAGGTACTCCGAGAGTTTCATCATTCGCGCCTTGCGGTGCATCCGGGAGGTACTAAGATGTATCAGGATTTGGGCCGCCAGTTTGGTGGCGGGGTATGAAGAGAGATGTGGCAGCTTTCGTATCTAGGTGCCTTACTTGTCAGCAAGTGAAGGCCGAGCATCAGAGGCCAGCAGGTTTGTTGCAACCCTTGCCTATTGCCGAGTGGAAGTGGGAACATGTCACTATGGACTTCGTTGTGGGTCTTCCGAGGACTCAGCGGGGTAGTGATGCATTTGGGTGGTTGTAGACCGGTTGACGAAGTCAGCGCACTTCATTCCTATGCGTGTTAGAGATTCGGTAGATCATCTTGCCGACTGTATATCGGGACATAGTGAGGTTGCACGGGGTCCCAGTGACGATCGTCTCAGATAGAGATCCTCGTTTCACTGCCAGGTTGTGGCAGAGTTTGCAGAGTGCTTTAGGCACTAAGTTGACCCTTAGCACGGCTTATCATCCTCAGACTGACGGGCAGTCCGAGCGTACTATTCAGATCCTTGAGGATATGCTTCGGGGTTGTATTCTCGACTTTAGTGGGTCGTGGGAGAGGCACTTACCATTAGTGGAGTTTGCCTACAACAACAGTTTTCAGTCTAGTATTGGTATGGCACCGTTTGAGGCCTTGTATGGCCGACCGTGTAGATCTCCAGTTTGTTGGGCCGAGGTGGGTGATGCACCTCTGTTGGGTCCGGAGTTGGTGAGGGAAACGACGGAGAAAGTTGAGCTTATCCGTAAGAGGCTTGTTACAGCACAGAGTCGTCAGAAATCTTATGCTGACCGTAGGAGGAGACCTTTGGTATTTGAGGTGGGTGATCATGTCTTTTGAAGATATCACCTAAGCGGGGTTTGATGAGGTTTGGGAAGAGCGGGAAGTTGTCCCCTCGGTTTATTGGGCCTTTTGAGATCCTTGAGAGGATTGGCGAGGCTGCTTATCGTTTAGCTTTGCCACCGCAGTTATCCGGAGTTCATGACGTGTTTCATGTGAGTATGCTTCGGAAGTATGAGCCAGATCCGTCACATGTACTGGATTGGACTGATTTAGTTGTTGATGAGGATGTCTCGTATGAGGAGAGACCGGTTCGGGTCTTGGATAGGCGGGATCAAGTTGCGTGGCAAACCATCCCTTTGGTGAAAGTTTTGTGGAAGCATCACGGAGTGGAGGAAGCCACTTGGGAACGTGAGTTGGAAGTCCGTGAGAAATATCCGGACTTGTTTACTGATTTGTAATCTTGTATTTAGATTATATAATATTGTTGAACTTAAGAGCTTTATATATATGTCTTAAGTTGGAAAACATTGAGAATGTTTTGGTTTAATGTTAACATTTTGAAACTTGCCTTTTTATGGAAGTGGAGTATAACATTTATATATTGAATGTGTTTTATATCATGAATTGAATATGATATGGAAATTGTTAACATTGAAAGATTAATGCATAATATTGATGCAAGTTGAATATATGTTGATTTATACATATTGTGAGATGCCTCTTGATTAGAGATGAAGTGACCGGTTTGGGTCAAGTTGTTGTTTATTGCTTTATAATATCATTGGGAATTGAGAAAAACTTGTTTTTACAAACTTATGCTTAATTTCGGGGACGAAATTCTTTTAAGGGGGGGAGGTTATAGCGACCCCGGTCTTTTCCCATTTGATTATTGTATCCGGACTTATGTTCCGTAGATTCCATTTTTATTGTTGTTGTTGTTGTCCTTTAATTCTTCAGTTTGAGTTATAGGATTGTTGGGCAGGTTATGTTACAGGTTGGTTGGGTTTGAAACCAAGATGTGTCAGTTTTTGGGTTGGTCGCTCGAGCGAGCTCTTCTTCGCTCGAGCGAGGTCTTTGATTTTGGTCCTTCGCTCGAGCCAGGGTCCCTTCGCTCGAGCGAGCTTTGCGTCCAGTACATAGACCTGAGAGCAGTGTTTGTTGGCTCGAGCGAGCTTTCTTCGCTCGAGCGAGCTTGTTTTGGCTCGAGCGAGCTTCTCTTCGCTCGAGCGAGAGCTTTCTGTGTCTGGTCGCTCGAGCGACCAGGTCTTCGCTCGAGCGAGCCTATCAGATTTAAATACGCAGCAGCGTTTTTAAAACAGTTTTTCAGCCCCTTTTTTGATAAAACCCTAGTCCGAGTTCTCTTCTCTTCCAAACTCATCTTCTCTCTAGGTTTGATCTAGTTAGGGTGTTTCTACCCTAGTTCTTTTAAAAAGATAGAGGAGAGTGAGGGCTTCCATTTAATCTGAGAAATTGTTGGTTTGGAGCACTTTGGAGTTTGGGCATCATCTTCATCTTCTCCTTTTTGAGTTATTTCTTCGAGGTAGGGATTTCCTACTCCATTTATACGCTTTAATCCTAAGTGTTGGTATTTTGGTATGTGGGGGTAGTTTGGTAATTTTGGAAGAAACCTTAGGGTTTTTTTAGATTAATTTGTATAATTAATTTAAAGGAATTGTGGATTTGGTTTAATTCATGAATTGGGAAATTTAATGTTTATTGATGTATTTGGTAGTTTAAATATTTACCTTTGGGAATTTGAATTTAATTACATTATTGTATTTATTTCTTGTTTAGAAATAACTGTTTTGGGCTATCGGTGGAGGATAGCCATTGATTGTTGTAGACCTTGCATGCGGCTTAGGTATAACTGGAATTGAGTCAATTTTTGACTGTTGAGTTAATACAGAACATTTGTGTATTAATTATGTGTTGTATATGGCAATTGTGTGTTTATTGCATATGCATTGGTTTTGGAGGAGATAGGGGATGAACTCCACGGTTTAGGGGAAGATAGGGGATGGACCTCTAAACCGGATTTATTGGGAGGAGATAGGGGATGGACTCCAGTAGCATCACTTTATGTGTGCTTATTGATTAATAGATATTTCTATTTATTGTTGATATGATACATCACAAAATGTGTATCAGTTGGGAAGTATGGAAGTGAATTGATTATGATTGATATAATACCAACATGTGTATTTGTTATGTTAGGTCTAACTTGAATTGTTATTCCTGTTGAATTGGAAGTATTGTTAATAAAAGATGAAACCCCGTTGAGTTATTTGGCCAGGTTCTGAGCCATAAGTGGAAGTAAAATGTGCCATAGACATGTGTCATAGGCAATGTAGACATTCGTGTCATGAATTGTAATTGATTATGGTGTTAACCATGTATCAGATGCTAATGCTTTAGTTAATTCTTATGCTTGGTTTAGTATTTCTCTACTGGGCTGTGGCTCACCCTATATGGGAACTTTATTTTCAGGTTCAGGTGGTTCACTCCCTCCAAGGACTTAGCTTGTGAGGATTGGACTGAAGACTTGTTTTTATTTATTTGTTTTTATTTGAACATGTAACTTTCAAGCCTAGGGCTTTATTTTGTTTGAGTTAGAACTCTTTGTGTCCAAGTGTTGGCTTGGCAAGATGTAAGCCCGTAGGGCATTTATTTGATGTTTGTATGCTTTTATTTATAATACTCTGATGGATAATAGAATGTTTCGTTTTCTATTATTAATGCATGTTAATCTTATATATGATGGGTTTTATTTTGAGGGCGTTACATCATCCTCCATCATCAACAAAGGGCGGTGATCTGAAATTGATCTGGGCAGCCCCCAAAGTTTCATTTTAAAATTAATCAACCACAGGACTGAGCAAGACTCTATCTATTCTGCTCCATTTTTCTGATTCTTAGGCATTACACTAAGTGTATTTCTTCCATAAAAAGTAGATCATTGAGCTCACATTTTCCAAAAACTCATTAAGTTGTTCATCCCCTTGTCTCTCTTGGAGTAGCCAATTCTCTCACCTACATGCCTAATTTCATTGAAGCCACTACTCAAGCACCAAGGTTTAGGGAAAGAGGCCTTGAGCTTTAATAGATCATCCCAAAGAGTGGATTTGACACTGACATCATTGGGTGCATATATGTTGAGCAATACACAATCAAAGGAGTTATATAAAGAACCAGAAAGTAAAATGTACCTCCTATTGCAGCAGCAACCAGAAAGTTTGAATACATTAGGGTCCCAAATGCATAATAGCCCCCCAGGAGTTCCATCGGGATCCACAGACATTTACTCCATGTTCCTGCTCCCCCAAAGCCCTCTAACAACATTATCAGAAACCACTACTTTCTTGGTCTCTTGAAAAAAAGCAATATCAATATGTTTATCCATTAGTAGCTTTTTGATTCTACTTTTTTTCTTAGGTTTTCCTATACCCTTAATATTCCAAGATAGTAGCTTCATAGAGAGAAACAATTGATACACTCATAATCTCTCATCTACAACAACTTACTGTTGAGCCTTCCCCTCCTTGTTAATTGTCTCCTTGTCATTTAACTCTAAATCAATAATCTTGCTCAGAACAACATCTTCTTTCCTATTGTAGTTGATACCAAGAGTTTTCCCCAATTGTATAGTGGCTTAACTTCTTTAAGGAGATAATTGTTCAAAGATGTATCACCTTTAGATAGATCTGAATATGTAATAGCAGTTGCTGCTGGTTTGTAAATGACAGACTTGAAGGTGTGCTTGTTGACTATAACAGCTTGTAACCATGGAGTCTAGCAAAGCTAGTGAACCCCTCTAGCTTAGACTTCTTTTTTCTTTTTTCTTCTCATTTTGCAGGGGTTTTGGGATGAAGACAAGTGGCCTAACTTGGCCAGAATGATTTAGGTTCAAAATGCTCTTCCCATTTGGACCTTTCTTGATTAGAGGCCCAGAAGAGTGCATATAAGAATGACACAAGGCCAAAATACCATTACTGCCAGGGCTGATAACATTAGACTCATTGGGCCTATTAGAAGGACCACTAACTACGTACTTACTTGGTGAATGGGCCAAATCCACTTCCAAGTTGATGCCAAGCCCAAGACCATCACTAGATTCATTGAAGCTTCTGATGAATCCAGGTGTAAAGATTTACTGAACACACCTTTGATTGTCATCATTATTTTTTGAAATGTACATTGTCTTATCCATCATGGTCTCATCTACGCATGCTCCCTCTTCTCTGTTGAATCCTTCTTCACATGTTGTCTTCTTAACAACTATGCCTACCTCCTTCTTATGTAACAGTCAATAGGCCCTTCCTCTGTTATACCTTATTGGTACATGCCAGCTCAGCACCAAACATGGCACTCACTTCTGCCATCTCATCACCATCTTTCTTCTCCCTGACATCTCCATCTGGAGTGTTCCTTCCTCATCACTGCAACAGGTTTCATTGAAGCTGTAATCATCCATGCCATTGAGCTTCATGCTACTAAAATCTGCTAGATGATCTTCACACACAAGAATTGGATGTGGTTTACCCTTACACTCCAAAATTATTGTTTTGTTAATAAGCTCCATACACGAAGTAGCCACTCTGATTCTAGTATGAGAGAAGGACTTTGGTTGACAAATAACTCTATCCAGGTTGAGAACAGAACCCCATAAGCTTCCAATGTTGTTGAGTGTGTTCCTATTCCAGAGATTCAAGGCTATGCCATAACACCTTAACCACACACATCTCTCTTGTTATAAATGAAATCCTAGCTTCCATTCCACCATAAATTGGCTCCAGTTCTTAAACCAATCTTTGATATTGCCGATGTTTGATTTCAGCTCATCTTGAGATTTGAAAGTTAATATTACATCACGACCTCCCCCTTTTCTGACCACTATCTGCTCCAATCCTTTCTCCTTCAGGGCTTTTATAATATTATGAGTGCGATAATCAATATTAAATCTAATTATTGCACTTTCATAAAGCCAACCATGGCCCTCTTCATTAACTTTTATGGTTACTTGCTTTCCCAGCCACAATGGGAGTATCCACTTTTAGTACTTCAGCGAAGGATCTATGGCCAACATATGAAACTTTACCCTTGTTTCCGTTTGTATCAAAAGATCTTCTGGTAATCTAAGGCTTTCTCCTGCTTTGTTCATCTCTGTTATTCCTATTATAAGTAGCATTTTTTACTTCTAGCATCATATCATTCACCAAAAGACTATTCTCTTTTTGGATGGCAACATCTGCTGCTACATGACAATCGAATCTCACAAACTCAAATCTTGAGTTTGTCACTTTCCTTCTTTTGAAAGGGATGAAGACATCCTTCACAATGCCAAACTTTGTAAAAAGTTTGAACATTGATTTAGCATCCATTTCTGACGGTATATTATCCACAAATACAGTAAAAAGTACATGCTTTGCTTCCTTGCCTTGTGCTCTACCTCCTTTCTGCTGTCTCAATACCGGAATCCAACCTCCATTTCCTCCTTGCACCATCTCTCAAGCTGGTTGACTAGTTCTCTCTCTCTCTCTCTCTCTCTCTCTCTCTAGCTATTTCTTCAAGTTTCTTTGGGTATATTTAGGTGAGAAAATTCTTTCATCAACTCAATGTTTAGTCAATAATAAATAGAAATATGAATTTCAAATTCTTAACACAAGAAATATGAATTTTAAACAAAATGTGAAAATGTAAAATTTATTAGACTTAACTTAGTATTCAGTAAGACACCATTTAATTTGACTTGATTTACTACTCGATCAAATCTCACTTACAACATAATGATTGGGCAA
Organism: Camellia japonica; assembly: GCA_030407325.1. Classification (NCBI taxonomy): domain Eukaryota; kingdom Viridiplantae; phylum Streptophyta; class Magnoliopsida; order Ericales; family Theaceae; genus Camellia; species Camellia japonica. The sequence goes on along the minus strand of JAPPVO010002565.1, from coordinate 1,890 downwards.
CTTACTGCTCAATTAAATCTCACTTACTACTTAATGAGACTCTACTTACTATTTCATTATATTTTACTTACTACTAAAGTAAACATCACTTATTATTTAATAAGACTCTACTTACTACTCGTTGATACTCTACTTACTACTCCATCAAATTTAACTTCCTAATTCATTAGATTTCACGTACTATTTAGTTAAACTTGATTTACTACTTAATGAAACTCCACTTACTATTCAATGATTTTTTTCTTTAATTAGGTGAAATGTTGTTCCAACAAAACCTTAAAATTTATAAATTAAAAATATCACATAAGTTAAAATAAAACTTAGCTAGAGACATAGATAGATTCTTACATGGAGACTTTCTTCAATTTGTAAAGATTAAATCACCCTCTTTCATTTATCTTTTGTTAAAATTATAGAGAAATCATTATTGTTCATAGTATGTGCAAATGAATTGTGAGGTCTCCTATATATTTTTTTAATAACTAATTTAGATGTATTTAGTTATTGTCATTAATAAATGTTGTTCATGTTGTGGTAAGTAAAGGAAAGTATTTTTTTGTAAATGTATTCATTTATTGCCAATAATGAATGTTGATAAATAAGAGATATTCCTAAATATATTTATAAATGAGAGATCTTCCTAGGTATATCTTCCTACAGATCTTCCATTTATGCTTCAAAATATTGTAGATATTAAATTTGTAAAAACATATTCATAGCCAATCATATGAATTTGTGGAGAAAAAAAATTCATTTCATTGTGGATTCTAAATTCATAAAAAATTATGTATTTTTCAAAATTCCTAAAAGGTTGGTATATGAAATTCATATAAAAATTTTATTTTATAAAATAATGTGAATTTAAAAAAAAATTAAAAAACTAACTCTATTATATTTATTTTGATGTTTATAAAATTTGATTCTAAATTTATTCCTAACTTTCTTAAATAAAATAACACTATACATTTTATTTCCTACACTTCATATTCTGTCTTAAAAAATATATATATATATATATATATACATATATATTTTAAAAAAATAAACAAAATGTGGAGTGAAAGTGATTGTGTTAAAAAATAATTAAAAATTTTATACAAAATGTAGAGTGGAAGTAGTGTTATTAGTTTAGCACACATTTGAAAGTATTACCAGTTACCTTTTGAACCAATAATCTTTTGAAGATGTCATTTTCAATAGTATGTAATAGTAAGTTCTCTCATAATAATAAATAATAAGTGTGGCATGTTGCAGGAGAAGGGAGTTCTAAGACACAGTAGTTAGTGTTGTCACTACAAGAAAACACATTTTTGGCGACCATTTTTTGCTACCAAAACAAATTTAGTCGCCAAAAGTGTGGGAATTAGCTACCAAAATTAATTTTAGTCGGCAAAAGTCAACTTTTTAGCTACTAATTTTTTTTCGTAGGGGAATGTTGATTATTGGCGACTAAAAAAAATTTAGTAGCTAAAAATATTACAATTGGCGACTGAAATTAATTTTAGTAGCTAAAAATATCACAATTGGCGACTAAAATAAATTTAGTATGCAAAAATGCCAGAAATTGGCGACAAAAAATACTTTTAGTCGCCGTAGGTATAGATTTGGCTACTAAAACCTTTAGTCGGCAAATGTAAAATAAAAAATTAATTTTTGTCTTTGGCGACTAAAAATTTAGTCACCAAAAGTTGATTTTCAGCGACCAAAAATACTTTTAGTCGCCGTAGGTATAGATTTGGCTACTAAAACCTTTAGTCGGCAAATGTAAAATAAAAAATTAATTTTTATCTTTGGCGACCAAAATTTTGGTAGCCAAAAGATTGTTTTCAGCGACAAAATTGAATTTTAGTCGCCAAAGAAGTAAAATGTTTTGGAGGGAGACCTTTCAAA
>JAPPVO010002564.1:0-15428 GCA_030407325.1 Camellia japonica | reverse complement strand
CCTGCCCCAAGGAAACGGTCTGCCAGGGGTACGTAACCTCCCTGTGTGCCACCTGCACGTCCACCCTTATTCCAAAACCGAATACCGAAAAGGGTTCAAATAAGTCCCGTGCCATCTTAGAGTTTCGCAACACAATTTACGTGAGAATTCTCAAAACCAGGGCTCACCCTGAACAACTGGTATTAACCGTCAATTGTTAACTTTGTGTAAGCCGCTAACCATTTCAGTTAATTTTGATATTAATCACAAATAAATTTCAAATTTTTAATTACAAATAATTTTATAACCAACTCATTAAAATCGGAACATAAAATATTACACATGTCACACAAAATAAACAATTGTACAGAAATTTCAAGAAACAATTTTTGAGCTCTCTACGAATTTATACAAACTTTTAATCTGAAACTGTGTTGAGAATAATCTGTTTAAATCTGCCAGCATGTTACCTGAATTTTTAGATAATTTTATACTCAACATTTTGAGATGATTCCTTCTAACAAGTTGTTGATAATGATGTCTAGTTTATCTAGAAATTCTTGGAAACAATTTTTGAGCTTTCTATGAATTTATACAAATTGTTTACTAAATCTGAAACTGTGTCGAGAATAACTTGTTTTGAATCTGCCAGCATGTTTACCCGAATTTTTAGATAATTTTATACTCAAAATTTTGAGATGATTTCTTCTACAAGTTGTTGATAATGATGTCTAGTTTATCCAGAAATTCTTGGAAACAATTTTTGAGCTTTCTATGAATTTATACAAATTGTTTACTAAATCTGAAACTGTGTCGAGAATAACTTGTTTTGAATCTGCCAGCATGTTTACCCGAATTTTTAGATAATTTTATACTCAAAATTTTGAGATGATTTCTATACAAAGTTGTTGATAATGATGTCTAGTTTATCCAGAAATTTTGAAAACAATTTTTGAGCTTTCTACGAATTTATACAAATTTGTTTCTAAATCTGAAACTGTGTAACAGATTTTACCATGTATTTGAAAATTTATTTAAAATTCTATACTAAGCCAAATCTGGTAATTTCTAACTAAAAGATGAAATTTGAGAAGTCTAGTTTCATGATAAATTTTTAGATTATGGGTTTGATCTATAAATTTAAGCATGGAATTAATATAAGGAAATGTGAAAAATCTGTGTCATAAACACCCTTGGAATTTTTAAGAATTATTTATAATTTATTTTTGGAACATTCTTTCTGAAAAATGACCATAACATGTTTATGGATTATTCTGTAGATTGATATGAATTTTAGAGTTGTATAAGTAATGTATTTAAAATTTTACTTGCAAGATATACATTCTGAAAATTTTGGCAGATTAAGGAGGAAAAAAAAAAAATCTCTTAAATTGTTTTCTTTGGACTAAAATTTAATATGGTGCTAATCTAATCTTGTAGATTAAAAATCCATGCACGTGTGTGATTATGATTTATTTCTTCTTTTTGGTATCTACATCATTATTTTATACCATGGTTTAAATAAATTGTTTATTTAAATTTTGTACATTGTTTACTATTGTGTGACATGTGTAATATTTTATGTTGGGAATTTTAATGAGTTGGTAAACCATTAATTGTGATTAAAAAATTGGAATTATTGGTGATTAATATCAAAAATTAACTGAAATGATTAACGGCATACACAAAGTTAACAATTGACGGTCAATACCGGTTGTTCAGGGTGAGCCCTGGTTTTGAGAATTCTCGTGTAAATTGTGTCGCGAAATCCTAAGATGGCACGGGACTTATTTGAACCCTTTTCGGTATTTGGTTTTGGAATAAGGGTGGATGTGCAGGTGGCACACAGGGAGGTTACATACCCTGGCAGACCGTTTCCTTGGGGCAGACCACGGATGCCACTGCTTGAGTATATAACTCCGGACGTGGGCATCCCTGGTAGTTACGATTGGTAACACTTGAATATTTGACCAAGGGAGGGTTTCAAATTAACCGTTGCCATGCTTAGTGGTTGGTAAGTTAAATCTCTTTGGTGAGATTTCGAGTGTCACCTAATTTATTAAAATTATTGAAATTATTCTAATGGTTGTAATTTATGTTTACAATTATATTGCTATCTCAACTTTAGAATCTCATTATTTTTCTCTTAAAAAGAATGGTAGGTTGGTTATGTTTTCTTACTGTGTTGCAAAACTCATGGCATATATTTTTGTTGCCCTGGCGTTTTATGCCAGGTTTTATGTTCGGATTCTAATGAGTGGGCATTTTTCTTATGATGAAATACTGCCTCTGTTTGTCATTCTATTTATTTATTATCTATTGTTATTATTTCAACTGATGGCATTCCTATTATGCTTATTAAATGCTACCTGTCATTCTGTTACTACACATTATTCATTGTGGGTATTACTATCGGGGTGGGTATTTCGGGTTGTAATATCTTATTGAGCTCGTCGCTCATTGGCATCCTCGTTGCCCTGGCATTTCATGCCAGGTACCGAAGAAACCGAAGGAAACACCGAGGTGTTGAAAGGCAACATTCAGCCCTGATTAGCTTGAAGCGTACCAAAGTTCCATGAACCATCTTTCTGAGTTTTCTAGTTTTCTCTACTGGAGTTGTAATTGAAGAACTTTTAGTTTTGGTGTTGTAATTAATGGATGATGGTAAATTTGGTGGCAACATTGATGAGGATTCTTAATTAAGAAAATTGGTTTTAAGTTTCAAACTTTATTATGATGTCCCCAAATTTTGGGGCGTCACAACATGGTATCAGAGCATTTTGTGAAGAATAAAAATTAATCAAACTCTAACTATTTAATTTCCAAATATATATCCATGATCTTAAAACATAACTCAAAATTTCTTGGTCTTCTTGTTAATTCCTATTAATTACATGATTTTGAGTCCAAGTTTAACAAATTTAAGAAATCATCACTCATAATCTACAACCTAACTTGATTTACATGCAAAAATCTAATTTCTATCCATTTATATAACTGATCTACAAATCTTCATTTTAATCTTCTCAAAATTCATCTTAAATTAACTTATATCTAGATTATTTAAACAATAAAAGAAAGAGGGTGAGATCTCTTACCTTAAGTCTTCAAATTAATGAATTTCTTGGTCAATCCTTGAACCTTTCTTTAGTTCTCCACTTCCCTAGCTTTTCCCTTAGTTTTCCTACTCAATTTCCAGCAAACAAAAGCTGATTGAACTCTCTCTATATCTCACTCTTTCACTCTCTCGGAATTTCCTTTCCAGCCAAACAATCTGATGAATAGCTTTAGGCCCTCCCTCTCTTGATTTCATTATACCATTCTTTTATTATTTTTATTATTATAAAACAAAGCGGTGGGACACTTGTCCACCTCAAGACTTGCATGCACACACATACACCTGATTTCTCTGCACACACCAAATTTCTCTGCGCACACACACCCACATACACCCTCAAATTTAACACCATTCAATTTATGATTAAAATTAATTAAATTAAGTAACACTTAGTCTTAATAAATTTTGATTGGCATATAATTAATTTAATCATAACTAATCACAAATCCCTCATAAATTAATCAGTATAATTTGACTTCCACTAAGGTCCAATTAGTCATATTTAATTTTATCAATCCGAATCAGATTTTTAGTCGGACTCCCAAAAGGCTCCAAATGTTAAATTGAATTTATTATCATTATCAATATTGATTTCCCAAACCCTTTAGGTCTTCAATTTCTAATCAGACTCAAATTTCTATCAATAAATTACATATTCGAATTGGACGCACCGTAATTAAATTTAATTTATAATAACCACAATTCTCAATTCTCAATTCTCATGACTTAATCAACTCTAATTAGGACCTAATTAGTCAAATCTCAATTTTTCTAAACTGAATCGAATATTTAATTAATACTCCCAAATGGTCCGTAATTAAAATTAAATTAATTAAACTTCTCAATTTTATTTCCTTAAGCCATTTGGACGTTCAATTTCTAATTCTAAAATAAATCCTTAATAAAATAATTTATAAATAACAAATATTAAACACCCACAAAATTATTATTTATTTATTTATTTATTTATTTCCTTGTTAGTGATTGAATTGGGTTAATTTAAAACTAACTTTTACACTAATACATTTTTGAGATAGACTCTAGATAAAATTAATTAATTTATTTATTTATTTTCTTTTAAGAATAATAAAATGTGGGTTTTCACCCTGTAAGGATTAAAAGAGTGTAACCGGCTTTCAAGAGAACAACATACAAGATACAACAAACATGGCTCAAAAATTGTCAATCGATCATCTTAAGGCAATACTTTGTTGAATTGGAAAGGTTCAATGAAGATAGAGAAGTGATGATTTTACATCCGACAAATTTGGCGTCAAGCTAGCTAGGATCAAATAAGGATAGTTACTATGATTAGCATGAAGCTCCCATAAATTATGAGTCACCTAGTTCTGTTCCTTCTAACACATGACACTACTCCTCGAAACGCAGTAAAAGACGTGTGCTTAAGTCTACCCAAGGTCTCAAGGGTTTTTAGACCTAAGCTCAGATTTAAAGTATGTATAATTTAATAAATCTTTTTAATCTCAATTTCGAGCTCTGCTAAAATCTGTTCTGCACCTGAAAAATAAATTAATTCGGGAAGTATACAATACGACAGGAATGCAAGGCTCGAATACAGAATGAATTAACAGGAATCCAACAATTTATGACATTAAATCAACGATACGAAAATCAAGCAATTACCAAATTGCACAACAAATCAATTATAATTTATCTAGACCAAATACCCAGTCTTACTCAGTACATGACCAGTGAATAAATTCATTTATTCACCCACCTCACCCAAGCTCCACGCTTATCCGGGCATATTGGTGTAAACAATTAATAAGATTCACTCGATCCATGTACGGAGTATTTCTATGTCATTCAGTCAGATAAATCACCATTTAAACACATAATTTTTGTAGAGAATTTTACCAAATGATCTGAATATCAACGATTCAACAACAAGTGATTTTACCACAATAATCAAGTAGATTACAAATTGAGGATAATTAAAAATAGAGAACTCTTTGCAAAGAGATTTAAATAGAGCATATTGTATACAACCCGAATTAATTTATTTTTCAGGTGCAGAACAGATTTTAGCAGAGCTCGAAATTGAGATTAAAAAGATTTATTAATATAGAGATTTGGGACCCACCACTGTAATTATTAAATTTGGAGATAGTTGTAATATTGTTTAATTTGGAGGCAATTAGAATATTTGGAGGATATTGTATCATTTGGAGACGATTTTGTAATTATTATTTTTGGGAGCAAACTTGTATATTTTTTTGAGGCTATTTTAGTGTATTTAACGACCTGAAAGTGGGGCGTCACATCGACGTCGCCTTCACATCTCTCTCTCTCTCTCTCTGTCATCTGCTGATCTCATCTACATTCACCAATGCCGCCGCCCCATCTTCTATCGCACAGATCTGGTACCGACATCGATCATCATCATTTCTCTGCCTCGACTCTCACCCGCGACGAAGTCCGCCGCCATCTCCGATAATCTCATATATCTAGAGAGATAAGAGATCTAAAGAAATCGACAAATCAACAAATCGTCGGGCGAAGCATAACTAGGGTTTGAAATGGAGGTTTGTACCTCAAAAGCTAAATGCCGAATTTTGAATTATATTACTTATCCAGTGAATCGATAGCTCCACCACCAAGGAAACAACGGTGAAGACTGTCAAGACAGAATTCATAGACCATGTTGGTGTTAATGCCAAAAACTTATTTCTGCTCCATTTTCTACCATTTCTCTAGATAATTTTCTTCTCACAAACTGTACACTATTGCTTCCTCAAATTTCCTGACTTTTAATTAATCTTCAGAAATTCCAAGTATGTTTTAGAACAAATTTCAATTCCCATATTTCAGGAAAAAAAAACAAATCTAAAACTTAACCTTGTGCTCAATTGTGATTTGTACTCTTCTTTCACTCATGAATTCTAATATGCAACTTTCACTAGGATTTATTGTGTTTCCCAATTGAAAACCCTAAGTCACTGCAATTTCAAAATCTACATTGACTAGGTCTTTCTTAGTCGTGAAGTTGTGCTACTCTGCTTGTCTTCTCTATTCTATAAACAACTCTCTCTCTCTCTCTCTCTCTCTCTCTCTCTACTTGTGGTTTTACATTTTGAGGAACAATGATAGTTACAAATTTTTTTTTATAGATTTTTAAAGTGGCATTTTCCCTCTCATATTCGGTATGAATGTTCAGAATATTAATTTTGTTGTTGATGATGATGATGATGATGAATCGTTGTTTATGGAATGATTTTAACAAATAGTGGGTAATGAAGAAGAAGGAGATTGCAACAAATAGAAGAGACATATGAAAGATTTGAACATATAGGAAAATAATAAAATTTTGAACAGATAGAACATATTTGTTTTAAACAGATCTGTTATAGTTGATTTTCAACAGATAAGATAATAGATCTATTCAAATAGGGTGGAAAATTGAACAGATGGACAAAAAATTGAATAGGTAGACAAAAAATTGGACAGATAGAATTTTATTTAGACAAATATTTAAATAGATAAGGGATATTTGAATAAAAAAAGATTAAAAAATTTGAACAGATAAGGTAAAAAATTTGAACAGGTAGGAAAAAATTTGAATAGATAAGAAAAGAAAAGTCAAATAGATAAAAAAAAAAAAAAAAAGTCAATGGGTAAAATTGAAAATAAAATGTCCTACAGAACTTCTTACCAAACCATTTCACAAAACAAGGACTTTTCCTCACCAACAAAAAATATCTACTAGATCTAATGCCTTAGAAGTTCTCTAAATTGAATTTATCACCAATTTTCTCTAGTTTTTAATCATTTTGTTTTATGTACATATTTATTTACATTTAAGTGGATTGCATTCTTATGTAATGCACACTTTAGCACACTTACTATATAACATCCACTCACTCTCTATACTAGCACTTTAACATACAAAATTAGGTTTCACTTTTATATATTTTGTCATGTAATACACTTTTAACACACAAATTTAAAGGAAAAATTATACAATAGTCCCAGAGATGTCCTAATGCAACTACTAACCATTCAAATATTTCATACATTTTTGCTCACAAAAAAAAGAATTTATTTCAAACATAGAAAAAGGAAAAAAAAATATTAGTCATAACAGGAAGACAACTCAATACATGAGGCTCTTATAAAATGATGCTAAAGGGAGATATATAGAAGGCAAGATACATGCAGCTATACCGAAATTTTAAAGAGAACCACCATCGCATGAAAATTGATTTATTTAAATACGGTTCTTTAATTGCAACAAAATGACTAACCAGCCATTGGCTTTACAGAATTACAAGAACTATATACACTTCAATTTATTTGAACTCAGCATACTTAAAAGCACTATGTGAAACTTTTGGAGCTTTGACTAGCCAGTTTCACCACACTATGCACAATGAAAATCACAATTCAAACTTATCAAACCATCGAAGTTCATGTCACAGATTCATCATTCTCAAATTTTCATACATCGAAGCACAAGAGTAGGAAGAGGAAATTTAGCTGCTACAAAGGGCTTCGATTGCTAAGCTTTTCGACACTCCAGGACAAGGGTCCCCTAGCTGAGATGTTGAGACAGAAATTGAACATCCTTGTTGGCCAATGCACGCCTGCAATGCAAACCATACGTGTTAGTATGAATGAATTACTAGAAAGAGGTAGCCAGTGTAAAACAAACATTGAGCATGAAGGTTTAACCGTGGCACAAAAAAACAAAAAAACAAAAGAAGAAAAGAAGAAAACTCATGTCTTTGAGAAACTAGTTCAATAAAATTGCATGGATCACATGTAATGCTGCGAAGAAATTCAGGCAGACATTGTAAACACTCGTGGCGTGCACAAAAGGGTACCTTCACGGCCTGATAGGAAACTTCAAGAAAAAGAAGTGATTTGGTTCTCTTGGAACAGATTGGATAAGATTATTTTAGGATTTTGAAAAGTTGTAAGATCAACATTCTCGGAAAAAATCATTCAAATAATGGAAACATAAACCTTCCTCAGATGAATTTACAAGAGAATGTGTAATGCTTGTTTGGTTCAAAAATAAAAATTTGGCAATGCTCCGTTTGTGGTTTAGAGAGTTGAAAATGCAAGCAAGGACAGGGTGTTTATTTTGTGGTTTTAATTGGATATGTAAAAAAAAAAAATCTAACTAACAAATCCAATCTTGATGTTGTTAGGTTAAACATGAACATGAAAGATCTCTGTTACCTGCTCAACAATTGACAACACATCGATATGACAACTTCCTAGACTGAATGCACCACAATGTCCTGTAGGAGTCCCAAAGCTTGCGAAAGCAATTGAAGTAATTTGCCATCCTTGTTCACAAGTCAGTCGAACTTCAGGACTTCGAGACACAAATTCCAAATTTGATTTCCAAGCATCAGCTGGCAGAGGATCAGAATCTGACACGTGTGCACAAACCTCTTGCCCAGTTTGTGTCAACACGGAAATTTTTGAAGGGTCGCCACCAAGCTCTTCATGGAGAACCAGTAAGTTCTCACCAGAATGTACCCAAGTGCGTGGGATATGATACCTGGATATAATTTATCTCCACATACTCGTAAAATTATACTAATAAGCTCTCAAGATAAATGCAACGGATTAGATGGTTTTAGATAACTTTACAGAACAACATAAAATACTTGCATAGAAACATTTAATATCCATCCTAATTTAATCATCAATTTGTATCCAACATGGTTGGCTTTTATAAGGTTGACTTTAGGCTTTTCAAGGCTCATTAAGGGATTGTGCGGCACCACTTTTAGAAACCATTTTATACGTTGTAAAAATAAATTAATTAATTAAATACAACATATAAAACAAGAAGACGTTAAGTATTTTCAAAAGGGCATTCTGGCTAGAGGTCCATTTCTAAAACTCTTGTGCTAATAGGCCCAAGCTCAAATCTTTTTGGACCAAAAGGACATTATTTTTCCAAAAGGACACATTTCTATTTATCTGTTCAAATATCACTTATCTATTCAAATGTCCCACTATCTATACACATGTTACCTATCTGTCACACCTCAATGCCGCTAGCTGCCACCACTAGCCGCCGGTGACTTTTCAACACGTGTCCTTCTCACCGAATAAGATTAATCCTTTGACCTAATGCCTAACACACCCCTCAACATGGATTTACCGGCAACTTCTCTTTTTCCAAAAACTATTTTTGAGAAATTTTCTTTAAAAATAAAAAAAAAAAAACAAAAAATTTCGGGAATCTGTAAGAATAATGTAAAATAAACTAAAAGACAATGCAACATTTGGTAAACAAGTTGTATTCCCACTTACAATGTTTGAGCAGGTTGACCACAGTACTTCAGACATTTAAATGAATCATAGTTTCCCCTGTAGTCACAGTTCTCAGAGCAACCAGTTGATGGAGAGAGATAAGCAGGCCAATATCGCCCTATACTTTGCCCATTAACCCATGCTTGACCCTTTCCCATGCTAGCAAGATTCAAAGATAAAGGACCCTTCCCTTCAGGAGCAACGAATGTAGACTGAGGACAAGAGATAGAGCATCAAACTGAGCATGCCTAAGAGGTAACTACTTTATAATTTTACTATACCTCTTTCTTCTTTTTCCTATGGATTAATTACCCTTTTAGTCCCCAAAATATGGGATTTGTGTCATTTTGGTCCTTAATGTTTAAATTGTATCAATTTAGTCCCCAACGTATAAAAAGTGTTTCGATTTGGTCTCCCTGTAGATGCCATTAAAGTTGGGGACAAATGTGTGGAAATTCAGTTAAAAAACTACTCTTTCAGTCCCCGAGGTATGTACTGTGTCATTTTTAAGGGTGAGCATGGTCCACTTTGGATCGGTTTGGACCAATTCATTGTCTACGGTTCCATAAAAATTGGAACCAAACCAAACCATTAAAATTATGGAACCCATCCAAACCAAACCATTTAAACACGGTTCGGTTCGGTTTGGAACCATAGTGTCACATAATCTATTCATAAAAAAAAAATCATATAAAATTTTTAAAAATATTCAACCTATCATAAATTATAAAAATAATAATAACAAGTCTATCAAATAAACTACTCTCATAATATTCACCAGTTAAGCAAAAACATAACACTAAGCAAACATTATTCAACATTAATTTGTCATGATTTTTTGAAACATGAACTTTCAAAATATAAACATGCACATTATTCCACCATTAACTTACCCAAACATAATATATAGCAAATAAACATATATGGCTTAAGTTATACGGTCTGGTTCGAATCAAATCCAGAATCATGGACCTAAATCTTGAACCAATCCGCGAAGACCGGTTCTCCAATTTTCCAAACTAGGACCGAACCTCGAATTAAAAAAACCAAACCAAACCTACTAAATTGGTTTGGACCAATTTGATTTACGGATTTTTCAGTTTCCTTGCTCAACCCTAGTCATTTTGATTCCTAATGTTTCAATTGTGTCAATTTTGTCTCCAATGTATACAAAATGTCTCTCATTTTGGTCCCTAACCTAATTTTGTCTCCCTTTTCTACCTGAAATAGGGCTAAAACTTGGAAAAAGTCAATACACATAATCAAAAAATGAAAAAAAATAAAATGAGTAAACATCTTTGGATGGAAATATTCTTATTACTACGAGAAAATATACTTTTTGCAATGTGGAAAAAAAATTTGTTGCCCAAAACATACTTTTCACAATAAATATTTATATTTTTATAAAAACTTATTTTTGGAAGATAGGAGGAAAAAGAACAATTGACAGTTCAAGGGAGAATCTATGAGTGTCTTAGTAAAACTAGTACATACCAAGACACCATATGATATGCACATAAGGTTTTGAGTTGGCATGAAACAAAACTGAGGACATGGGCCCATACTTAAAGGGTTGGCTCGTGAGTCATGACAGACTGTCAATTCAAGGTTTTCCAATTCCTGTTTATCTGAACGTGAGAAATGTAGACAACCACATTATTTGGTAGTAGTTGTCATCTATTTTGGATTTTTAAGTACATTTTGCAGGGCTGTTTGCTAACCCTATTAAGTGCTGAAACTAATAATTTTAAGGGTTCCAAAATGCATCAGCTAACAGACAATTTGCAACTATTCGAAAGATAAGCTCTACTCAAAAACCATCTCCATTTCACTGAATGCTGAAAATGCTCAGTGGATGATGGTTTTAAATTTGATCTGAACTGACAAATTTGCCCTTAAATTGTCAGTTCAGGAATCCAACTGCTCAAAGCTTTCAGCACTGAATTTTTTGAAAGTCCAAAAGAACACAAATGGCATTGTTAATATGAAAAATGAAGCCAAAAGAAGACAAATAATTTGATTGAATCCTGATTCGTACTCCAGAATTATCTGATGTTATTTGCATCAACATACCTTATACCATATCAAACTTTGATTAATTGGAAAGGCATTCCCTTGAGTCCATAACGAACTATTTGCAAGATTTATATTATCGAGTCCAAGGTATTCTCCTTCAAGTCCCACCTGAAATGAAGGAAACATGTAGCAATATCATGTTGAGGTCAAAGATGTCAAAGATGAAATCCTCCCACAGTGAGTTCAAAACAACAAATAATTCACACTTGAAGCACGAAGAAACTCGAGAATTTTCTCATAACAAGTCAGGAGCAAAATTATATGTCCTCTTATATTTCCAAACTCTTCCTATTTCTTTAATTTCTAAACTAGAACATGTTTCGTATTATATCTTTGTTGTAATTAAATTTAATTCACAAATTTTTGTTGTACTCTCTAGTCTCTACAACTCAATGTGCATGCTTCAGCTACATACCAGTTCAACTGATGCCAATCTATCAAGCATTTAAAGATTTAAAAAGACAATGCGCATTAGTTTCATCAAATGATTGATCTAACTTATAATCAGGCTCTAAGAGAAGGATGTCATATAATCATTTCAGGTACTAAAACAAGAAGCATGCACAACCAAGCAAGTTTGGATACTTCAAAATTTTTAAAAGTAGATACTTCTTAGTAAATAACATTATACAATACTTTGTACATTTCCAATATTTTGAGGAGGGGGGGGGGGGGGGGGGGGGGGGAATCTACAATATATAGCTGTACAACACAACACATCTTATTGCAATCTTAATTGGTAAAAGTATAGCCTAAACCTGATAGGTCCATTCTGTGGAAGAAAGGCTCTTGTTGGTATTCTTCAGATCACTAAGAATGACAGAAGTAATTCCTGCGCCTTGTATGTCATACCATGGCCCATAGTTCTGGAAAAACAATACAAGAACACATTTAATCAACATTGACGCAGAGGCAAGCACTTGATAGAAATCTAGGCAAACATGTTGTGGATACTTAATGAAAATTTTGGTTTATACAGCTTAATAAGCAGAATATCTGGGAACGGAATCTTTCTTGGACAAGGAAAAAATTCAGAAATAGACTTGGAAAAATTGTGAACATTAGGAAGATTTTGTAAAAATACAAAAGGTTCTGATTTTTGTACCAAAAGATTAAAACACTTCATCAGCTTTTCTTATGTTTAAAAACATGAGTAATCTATAGATGAACACATATAGATCTAACTTCTCAGTTAAAGCAGCATATTAATAATCACCTCACAGCTTTTGTTAATTGGAAAATTCTAACGACCATTCAAAGGGCTGTCATTAGCCTCATTTAGTGTGCAAAATGTGGATTGAAATGTGTAAAAAGTGTATAAAATTATGTGGAAGTGTTTGGGATGCTTAATAAATACTTTGAGATTCTAACTTTTTTGGCCACGGCCTCCATCACTAGAATGAGATTCTCAAATTTGAGTCGATCAAATACCCAAAAATCAAGATAGAATTGTTGAAAGTAGGACTTGGTCCTCTTGATTCTAGTGAGTTAGCAATTCATTGACTGCATAGATGATAAACTAACACAATAGCCTAATGGAAAATGCATAGAAGCACCTAATTCAATTTTCACTAACACTATCATTCATTAATTTGTTGTCGACATTCAACATGCAGCATCTCAATGTAATGATGTGTCCCAGAGCAAAATAATTCCAACTTTAATATCTTATGTTAAATTCAAGTCTAAAACATTCCAAATTTTCATTCATGTTTCAATGTTTAACAACATGGGGAATTACAAATCAATTTACTCGTTGACACCTCATTTTTGGCCCGCCTCCCAAAGAGAGGTGCAAAGGCGCACACTATAATTTGCCTAATTTCCATTTAAACTTATATTATTGATTCAATTTCTCAAAGTTAACTCCATTGATTCAGGCTAGACCACCCATCCAAAATTGCCAGTTGGAGAACCATGGTTGCAATGTTACACAGTTTCAAAGTGTGGAATAAAATTTTGATTGCGCTTGCATACCAGTTAGGTTCTATATATATATATTTATAGTTAAAATTGAACACAATGTAAGTAATGTAGTTGATATCATATGGGCCACGTTTGAATGATTTGGTTGAGAATGAAATTGGAATCTCATGATGATTCCAAGCAATCAGAAAATTTTCTTTTAAACATGTTAGTCAAGATGCCTTAAGGCAATAAAAGAATCCTATTACCTGTAAACCAATCATCATACTCAACACATCCAACGTATTATTTCCAGAATCAAGATTGACTGCCTCCTTGAATAAAAAGGTTGGATCATCATGATTACCATAACCAAATCCTACAAGAAATACCAAATAGAATGAGTTTCAAACTATGTATACATGCACAACTAGGTAATTTTGGATTCCAAGGGAACTTCGCTTCAGAATGTATTTAGTTTCAGGATTCCATCACAAAGATATTAGGATTGATGCAGAGAAAATCCTACAGTTTTACAACAATAAAAAAATTATTCTGGAGTGATAACGGAAACCATGAAGTAATAGTGAAGCATTGCTACAAAAATCAAATCATATTCGAGATACATAGCTTGAAAAGAGGAAATTTGGGCTTGATATGCTGAAGCATATGGAAAGTAAAGTAATACCATAAAGTATTGATGCATTAAGTAAATTCTTACTGCAAAGAAACAGTTTTCACAGTAAACACAAATATTAAAAACAACGCCCAAATAATATACATTAATGTGTGTTTGGGAGGGGAAAGATTGGGTACACACCTAACCTTTGGCATAGTGCACAAAGTGGTTGCCCCAAGACTTGAACCCATAACCTCAAGGTTATTAGGTCAAGGTTTTACCATTAAACCAATGGTTACCCCTACAGTAAACACAAATATTATTAGAGAAAAATAAGATTCTCATCAGCCAACAGTTATTGAGTTAGCGAGTCTAAACCATCTTTACAAAATTAGTAGGCAACTTGACACCAATTTGATTCTCATTTTAAAAATCTGCACATTTTCCTTTTCCTCTTCCCAAACCAAATCAAACTAAACCAAACCTTAAGTACCATCAAATGGGGTTGGCTACATGAATCTTTCTTCTACACTTGACCCTATCAACGGTCATTTGGTTAGTCAAATTAAGGAGATTTATATCTCTATTTACTACACTCGCCCATGTCAATCTAGATCTGACCCTTCTCCTAACACTTTCATCGACCGTCACTGTATTGTATCTCTTCACTGCTGCCTCTATTGGTC
Source organism: Camellia japonica (assembly GCA_030407325.1). Classification (NCBI taxonomy): domain Eukaryota; kingdom Viridiplantae; phylum Streptophyta; class Magnoliopsida; order Ericales; family Theaceae; genus Camellia; species Camellia japonica. The sequence continues at coordinate 748 of JAPPVO010002564.1, read as the reverse complement.
TCCGTTGTATATGACCAAACCATCTCAATCTATTCTCTGTCAACTTATTTTCTATCAGTGCTACTCCTATCCATTTACGAATATACTCATTCCTAACTTTGTCTTTTCTAGTTTTGCCACACATCTACCTTAGCATCCTCATCTCAGTAACACTCATCTTATCTGCATGTTGTTTCTTAATTGCCCAACATTCTGTCCCATACAACATCCCTGGTCTAATAGTCGTTTTATAGAACTTTCCTTTTAGTCTAGTGGGTACTCGTTTATCACATAATATCCCAGACGTACTCCTCCACTTAAGCCACCCTGCCTTAATTCTATGGACCACATCTATTCTAATCTCCCCAACCGTTGTGATAATCGATCCTAAATAACGAAAACGTCCACTCTTAGAGAGTTCTTGGTTCTCAATTTTCACTTCTCCTCTACTTTCAATGTTACTATTGTGAGAATATATTGTATATATGGCATGATTGTGTATATATGGCATGTTTGTGTATATTAGGAATTAGGCATAATCTTTGTATTTCTTTTTTCAGTCATAGATTTAGGGCTATATAAACTGATGAACTCTTTGTAAACATCGACAATTGAATATACAGTTTCATTCAAGAAACTTACATGGTATCAGAGCTAGTTTTCAAACCCTAGCCGCCATCGTGCAATCTTCTGGTTTGTTGGTTCGTGATCTCTAGACCTCGCATGTTTGTCTCGTTCTGATTCTCTCTGGTTCTAGTTCACCTCACGA
>JAPPVO010002563.1:0-39245 GCA_030407325.1 Camellia japonica | reverse complement strand
GGACGACCGAGATCAACGGGAAGGGGGGCGTGTCCATTGTTGTTCTTATGGACACGTGTATGGATAGGGTTAAAATGAAGTCACACTCGGGCCCAGGTGTGAGTGATGTGAGCACTTTTGATTCCTTTGCTAGATAGTGCTATACACGTGCCACTTTTCTGGTGATTTGTGTGGTTGGAAAGTAAGGGTTGGTTTGGGATGTTCTAAAAAAGTGTACTTTTTGACTTATTAGCTTATATGGGTTGGGTTTGGGTTGGGTTTGATGTGATGTGTTAGAGAGGTGATGTGATTTAAATAAGATGATGTGACTTAATAGGATAGTGATTTTTTGACTTTTTGTATTATTTAGTAGATGCCAAACTTGACCTAAGTATTCTTGTAGAATGATAGACATAAAGCAAATGCGGGAAAATAAATATGTTTGAATTATTTTGAATGGAGAATCTTCGTACTTAATCACGGGGCAGTTTGGCTATTTATTTGTACCAGAACACATTTGATGGTATAGAGGAATATGCTTTTACAGTGAGATAGCTATTGTGGTGAAGTTGTTTTCTGGTACCTTGTTTCGTCCCTTATTTTTAGTTTTTTTTTTTTTTTTTGATTGTTTTGGTATACAATATTGTACTCCTTAGAAGAGTATCCCGAGAATCACGGACAATTCACTCAAATGTGTGTAGATTGTTTTTTGACGTGGTAAATAGGATTGTGGGAAGAGAAGGGCGGTCAGCTCGGGCAAAGTTTGTTCGTGGGTACGAGGAGTAGAGGGAAAAAATATCAAAGCTAAGGTGTCTAAACAGAAGGGTTAGTAGAGGTAAGAGAATCTATAGAATTTGTAGGATAAAAGATTTGGATTGTTTTATAAAAAATGGAAGGAGTAATGAGAAGCCAGTATCAAACTCCCCTTGCGTACTGCCGGTCAAGGACACCGGCAGCCAGTGGATATAAGCGTAGTTACCGTGGTCGTGCACCTTTTAAGGCGGCGTACATTCGTGGTTAAGTGTATAAAATTAATTAAGAATGTTCAATTGGGACAAGATGCTAAAGATGAAGCTGTGGTCCACGACATATTGTTTTTCGTCATAAGTGATAATAGTCTGTCAGATTCCATCTCCACACCTGACAAGATTATTATTAGAGTTGGCGAGGGTAATCCTGAGACTTGGATTGTTGATCCTGACCAGTCCAACCGGTTTCGGATGCTAAAGAAAATGAGATTTAAGCTCGTTGGTGGCAAAGATAAAGAGTACGTTCGTCACGGGATAGAAGTTGTTGACCGGTTCTTCTTAGTTGATGTTTAAACGAACTACAAAAGTACGTTGTTGGGAAATGTTAGAAGTATTCAAAAGGGTGTCATATATTTAGTGGCTGCTACTGGTAGTGGAAAAGAATGCAAAATTACATTAAGGAGTCAAATGTACTTTAAAATTGTTTAGAAAATTAATTTTATGTATTTTTATTTGTAATATTCAGGTGAATGGAGGTGAACGATATAAGAACTGGTGTTGTTGAAGGTGTTTCAACAAGTGATTTTAGTTGTATTGAACTTGCTTTGCCTAATTTATTTTCTCAGTTGAGGTTGAGATACAAACAAAAGAGTATTAAGGTTGATAAAATATTGATAAAATATTCCCCTTTTGCGCACCCAATGCCAGTGGGTTAGTCAGAGTAAATGTGTATGACAGAAGGTTAGATGGTAATGACAGTTTGCAAGCATACTTTGTTTTCCTCATAGATTGCCAGTGCGAATTAGTGTATTATAGAATGGTTATTGTTTAATTAACGACAAACAGGTGCCATGGATAGTGAAATATTGACTTGAAAATTCTAATATTAAAAGGGGATTACGGATTGTAAAATAAAGGGGTATTTGAAGTATTCTACGAGTGACATGCTAAAAGATGCGCAGATGAGGGCCCCATCTATTGTTGTGTCATTTAAAAAATATCCTAATGATAATGTTGATGTTTGGCATTGTGCTCCAACCAAGGCTATTCCAATTCTGACACGGACTATGTCTGTGGGTTTACTAGAGGGGAAAAGATTTGTTGTTAAAGGTTTTAGGGATAGGAGGTTTTGGGAAAAGTGGTTCAGTTATTCATGAACGGAGAGGAATAAATTCCCAGTTAATGTTTGGACGGACTACAAAGATATGCTGTTAGGAAATGTTAGAAGTATTCAAAAGGGTGTCATATATTTAGTGGCTGCTACTGTTAGTGGAAAAGAATGAAAAATTACGTTAAGGAGTCGAATGTACTTTAAAACTGTTTAGAAAATTAATTTTATGTATTTTTATTTGTAATATTAAGGTGAATGAATGTAGACGATCTAAGAACTGGTGTTGTTGAAGGTGTTTCAACAAGTGATTTCAGTTGTATTGAACTTGCTTTTCCTAATTTATTTTCTCAGTTGAGGTTGAGATACAAACAAAAAAGTATTAAGGTTGATAAAATATTCTCCCTTTTGCGCACCGAATGCCAATGGGTTGGTCAGAGTAAATGTGTATGACAGGAGGTTAGATGGTAATGACAGTTTGTATGCATACTTTGTTTTTCCCGTGGATTGCCAGTGCAAATTAGTGTATTATGGGAATGGTTATTGTTCAATTAACGACAAACAGGTGTTTGAGTGAACTGCCCGTAATTCTCGAGATACTCTTTCTAAGGAGTACAACATTATATACCAAAACAATCAACAAAAAAAAAAAAGACTAAAAATGAGGGACGAAAAAGGTATCAGAAAACAATTTCACCATCAAAGGACATGTACTAAAGAATAAAATGACAATAATTCTATATTTTTTGAGTCATAACTAGAAAAAAGAAAAAAAGAAAAAATCACAGGAGGCATAATTAAATATCTTATGAGTGATAACTAAAATAGTGTCATAACTAAATAAAAAAATTGGTCATAACTAAAAAAGAATATGACAAAACTTGGAGTGCATATGATGGTGTGCATAGTAAAATTTCCCAAAGTGTACTAGTAGGGCATGTTTGTTTGGACAAACTGGATAAGGGGGGATTGTAATCCATCAAACTATTAATCTTGGATATAGTCCCTCGACTATTTGGTCGGAAATGATGTGTATCCCATATTTATTTTTTCATGAGATTATATGTTTGGAAAGAACTATCATAATGAATCCAATGATTGGTCAAAATATTATGAAGAATGATAAATATTTAAAAAACTATTTACCCTTTTCAATTGTTTACTTAGTAATAGTAATAATAAATCTATCTTTAATATTTTATTTTATTTTTTTTGCTGGAACTTCTAAAAAGTTAAATAAATAAAATATCAATAAAAATTAAATAAATTTATTTTATTTTTCAATCAGTAATGCTACATCCCCCTAAAAATATCCCCCCTAATCCCCCTAATTTCCATTTAAGTAAACTGTTTTTTTTTTTTTTTTTTACTTTGCCTTGCATTTTTTTTTTTTTTTACCAAAAAAGCAATTTCGGGGATTCGGGGGCACCCCCTCGAGCTCCCCCGCTTTTCCCTTTTTCAATTGAGATTTTTAAATTTTATTTTATTTCACTAAGTACATTACATATGAACTAAACATTGTCTTTGTGATAGTGGAAAAAAAAAATTGAATCTTTATCCCACCATTTAAAAAAAATTAAATTTTTAATCTAAAAAAAATCAAGATACATGTATTTGGAGATAAAAGTGTCTTTTTACAAGTTAATCTTTATGAAATAGTTATCCCATCATTTGTATCCCACTACCCTAATCTCACATATGAAGGACGTGAAATTCAGTTGAACTCCTAATCCGACTAATAAATTTCCAATCAAATAATACATTCCTCCGTACATGAAATCTAATCCCCTTTCAATCCTTCCCAACAAATACATGTTATAAACCATGACAAACCAAGTAATAATCATGGGCCCCGTTGTTTTTGTTTTTGAAAGTGCTAGCTGTACTGGATGTTCTCATTGCACATTGGAGTCTACTTAGCTGCTTTAAAAAATAAGAACATGTATAACACGTTTTCATATCACTTTTGAGCTTGTTTGATTGTTTATTTGTTTTTTATTTTTTAAAACAGAAAAATCTTGTTAGGGAAATTTTTTTTGCATTTTTTTAAAAATAAAAACAAGCCACTTTACTGTTTTCAAAAATATAAAAATAAAAAATAAAAAGCTTACAAATTGACATACATTGCACAATTTATCGGATAATTTCTGATAATGATTTTGCACTCAAATAGGGGTGGACTTGGGATTTTTGTTGAGTGATGACAAAAGTTTGTCCTTCAATTAATGTTGTGTTTAGATCATATAACATGTTTCTATCATACATTTTCCAGTCCAAATACCTGTATTTGTCATGTAGTTTTACTCAGAGAATCACCACTAAGGCCTCGTTTGGCAAGTGATTATTTTAGTCAAAAAGTCATTAAAAAAATGAAAAAGTCAACAATTCATATCAAGAAATCAAAGATTCTATTTTCTCTCTACTTTTTGCACATCTTTTTGTAAAAAACCAAAAAGTCATTCCAAACATACTAATTTTTTTGCATCACATTTTAGCCAAAAAGCCAAAAAGTTACTGAAAAAGCCTGTTTCCAAACGAGGCCTTGGTAAGTATTTGTTTTAGCTTAAAAGTCAAAAAATACTAAAAAAATCAAAAAGTCTATAACCTATATCAAAAAGTCAAATATTCATTTTTCTGTAAAAAATCAAAAAATTATTCCAAACTTACTATTTTTTTTAATCTCATATTTTAGCCAAAAAATTAAAAAATTATTAAAATAACATATTCTCAAACGACGTTTAATTAAATTGATTTCCTAAAGTTAATTTTTAACAATGAATAATGTCAAAATTTTATATTTTAACAATGTTACTTTACTATTTTTTTTATAAAATCAACTTTTTTTTCTATTGAATTCCTTTCAATCACCATTATTCACGCACCTCTATCTCTGTACCCTCTACTTTTCTTTTCTTTTCTTTTCTTTTCCTTTCTTTTTTTTGTTGTCATTTTCTTTTTTCATTTATTACTCTATACATTTCAGTGACTTAAAACCTGAATCAGACCGGCCGGTCAGACCGGTAGAATCGAGACTCTGGTCTAGTTCTGGTTCGGAAGAACCCCAAAACCCAGACTAGGTTAAAAACCGATTTAGATTGCGAAAATCAGAAAAACCGCCGGTTAAATTGGAAAAACCAATGATCCAGTACTAATTTTGAAATGACCTGGCGGTTGGAAAATCTTTAATTTTTTTAATTTATTTTTCTTCTTTTCTTTCTTTCTTTTATATATATTTATATATATATATTTCAAATTTGAGTAGTGCTATAGAAACAAACTTTTCTTACAAACTGATGTGTCACCTAGAATATTAGTAAGTTGGGCCTCATTTCACATTCCAAAGTTGTATCACTCCATGCCACATCAGTTTGTAAGAAAAGTTTATACATTTTTTTTTTGTTTGTATAGCATTTTCCTTCAAATTTTTGACTAAAAACTCTTATTTCAAGAGTCTCCTCTCATAAGAAGGAGTCTCATTAAAGGTTGAGGAGATTATGAAAGTCTATTGCTATTTATAGGAAAAGATTTTTCAAAGAGAACCTACAAAATTCTATATGGGATTCAATCAAATTATTTGAATAATATTGATTGGAGGGAGAGTTGAAAATTTTATTTTTTTTCAAAATTAAATTTAATATTCAATCAATTTGTTTGGAAGGAATGTTAAAAAAATCTAATTTCTTAAAAAAAAAGTGACTTTTTCTTATTAATTATGATTTATTAAATATTATTAATAAAATTATGCAACAATTTTTATTTTTATTTGAGTATTTATATATATTTTTTATTTTTTATAATTTATAATTATATTTTTAATTATATAATATTAATTATGACGTCACGATTACCATTTTGATTCGATAACTAAACCGGTGATCCGTCTATCCGGTCTCTTTTACGGTTCGCTTGCCAGTTCTGTTTTAAAACATTGATACTTTTTATGCCTTGCTTTTCAAAATATTCACTTCCTTTTTTTATGGAGGTGCTATGAAATGTGTTGGTACATATCTCAATATTTATTTTAACTCCATTATTTATTTATTTTATGTTATTATACGGATAAAATGTTTTACGATTTTATTTTAGAATTTGTTGATTTCTAGAATCCTTTATTGGCTTTGTTGAAAGTTTTATTTAGGAATTGTTTATGAAGTGTAAGATTAATATATTTTTTGATTTTTCATAAAAAATATATAAAATATGAATTGAGTTTAAAGTGTTGTGATAGAGAATTGGATGTGATCTAAATAAGATGATAGTGTTTCAAACAGGATAAGCACATTGCCAAACAAAGCGTTAATGTTTGTAGAATATAACTGAAAAAATTGAACAACATTTTCGGACAGCTTTCTTGAGTTGACAAATTGCCTCTATCTAAACCTTGTGCGAAATTGGACACAATATATATTACCTTTTATTTGGTCATTAAAGAGGAAAAAAAATTAAACTTTATATATATATATATTTATTTATTTTAGCAACAACAACAACCTTTATACCTCATAAGCTCTGAGCTCATTTGGTATTACTTGTAAATTAGTTTTATGATTATATATTTTTAGATTATTAGCTTAAAATACTCAAAATAAATTGTAAATCTGTTTAATGTAACTTCTAAATAAGAGTTTCAAATAAGCTAAAAAAAGTTACAAATTGTAACTTAAGAAAATCTTACTTTTTTAAGCTAAATAAGTTGAAAAATTAAATAAGCTATAATTCAAAATTAAAATCAAATAATATTAATTAAATTTTTTTAAACAAATAAACTAAATAAATTAACTTTTAAATGCTACCAATGGATGATTGTAGACACCTCATTTTTGACCGTCCTCAAGACTTGGACGTCACCGCTTGAACACTCGTGATCATCCATGTTTGTGTTCGTCTTGAGTTCCCGGAGGTATTGGCTACGCGCCTTGCCTCAGGATCTCTCGACTCGACTGTTTTGTGTCTGGTTTTGCACCAAACACTTGTGTTTTGCCTTTGAGAGGCAGGGTAGGGCTTGTAGACCATCCCCACCCATCACCGGCCAGGGCTTGAGGCCACCGGCTGTGTTTTGTGGCACTGGCCAAATGTTTGGCCGGCCGGCACTATAGATAGCCGCCGGCCGGCTATCTTTTTTGGTCAATTGCATCTTTGGCCGGCCGACTACTGTGCATCTGCTTTTGCAGATATTTTCTCACAGCTGGCATGCATTTGGCTCCCCCCTATACACGTGTATGGAGGGATCTCTCTCTTTAGAAGCTTGTCTTGTAAGCTTTACAAGACAAAAAGCTCTATAAAGAGAGGTCTTCTCTCTTGTTTAGGGGTTAGACATTTTAGACAGCCATTTTTTAGGGTTTGCGTTCTAGGGTTAGGGTTTGGTTCATATCCTATCTCTATCTCTCTCTTTTGTGTGTTTTGCCTTAGTTTTTGCATACAAACACCCACCATCACACCTTTTCTTGGAGCTGAGGCCCTTGAGGGTCGTTTTTGGAGTTTTGGAGCTGATTTGAGCTTGAAGAACCAGCTGGTCCACCATTGGTGAAGAGGGTCTACAAGGGTAAGAAACTTGCCCATTTTATTCCCCATTTTTGCATAGCTTATTTGCCTATCTTGCATCTGTTTTGGGCTTAGTGTATAACACATAAAAGTTCTGTTTTTAAGGCCTCTAAATAGTTTGTTAAGAGTGTTTTAAGCTTTGGGGTTGTTTGACCCCTCTTAAGCCTTGTTTGGCCCTTGTTTTGTGCTATTTTGTGTGAGCTCCGAGACCATAGTGGTTGGGCCTCCTCACCACTGAAATCTTGAGGGATTTCAGAGGTGAGGATGGTGCCTTGAGATCCTAGGAAGGAGAGGGCTACCCCCTCTCTTTGATGTCCTTAAAAGGACCATTTTTGCCTCTTGAGGAGCATCTAGTCTAAGTGTGTGTTGGCCATGCCTTAGCTGATTTTTGTGCTTATTATGTCATAATATGTCTCTGTTTTGGTTGGTTTTGGTACACCATGCTTGCTTAGCATACATGCCTTGTAATGCCATTTTTGTTGCCTTAACATGCATCTAGGTTTTAAACCCTTATTCAAGCATGTATTAGGCCTAGCTTTGTGAAGCTTTTTGCACTTGTTTTGCCATGTTTAAGCTCTGTCCTTGGCTATTTTGGTCGACCAAGGCTCCCATTGTATAGCTCCTTTGCATTTTGGCTTGTTAGCCTTAAGTTTTGGACCATTGTTGCATGTTTAGCCTATCTTGTTTGCTTGGTTTTGGCACCATCTTAACATGATTTCAGAGCTTATATTGGCATGTCATCAGTCCATGCTTGGCCTCTTTTAAGTGTGCTTGAAAGTTGCCTTTGTTTGCTTAAGTGTTGGCTCATTAACATATGCATTCTTGCATGTGTGTTTGGTCCCATTTCTTGAGCTTTTGGCCACAGTTTTTAGGCCTAGTTAGGGCTGCCTAATCATGTTTAAGTCCATCTCTTTGCTTGTTGCATGTGCTCCTTGTATGTTGTAGCATATTGGTGAGTTATTGCATGTTTTGAACTTGCATGATTGAATGAAGTCATGCTTGCTTGCATGCTTAAACACCTACATTGTACCTTGTATGCTTGTTGGTTGCATTGTCTCATGCCTTGCATGTTTTGTATGCTTCTTGCATTTCCATGTTGCATGCTAGCTAACATGCTTAGGATTGTATTGCACAAGCATACGTGCTAGACCTCTTGAAATGAGTATGATAGAGGTTGGGCCTCCTTGTGTGTTTATTTAGTTTGCATTTCATTTGAAATTGAAAATGCATACTTGATTCTTTGGGCCATCATGCATGGAAATGCGTGATTGGTGGTCCGAGAATCGAGGCCTATGTTCCTTTGAGTCATAAACTGATAAGGGGTATGATTGGTGCTACATTGCTTGAAATGCATTGCATGCCAAGTATTGCCCTCTGCTGCTGTCAAACCAGATTCTGCAGGAACTTTTGTCCGGTCGGCTACATTCAGTGCCGACCGGCCACCATTGTTGCCGCGATGGATCAAAGTTGTGGCCGGTGACCATTCTATACGGCGGTGGTGTTCTCCCTCAGCCGGTGGTATCTCACAGTACTCAGAGAAGCAACCCTGAGACTTTGGCAGTCATCAGAGGAGCAGAGCAGGGAAAACAGAGGCATCTTAAGCATGACAGTGGATTTCCGGGCGAAACCGAGCGCGCATGCATCGAGCCCTCTCCCGAGGCTGCTGTTTATTGCTTTCTTAGATTAATTAATTTGCTTAATTAATTTAGTTGGTCTGTAATAATTAATTAGCTAGGATAGTTAATTCATTATTCGAATTGTATTATTCTTTTTGTCCTCCGAGTGAGGGCAAATTTGTAATAAGTGTGGGTGCGTGTGTGCATGTCTTCCAAACCCCACTTCTTTCTCCTTTTACTTACCTGCTTTCGATGGTTAGTATTAGGGCATGTTTATTTTAGCATACCTTATGCTATGCATGCGTGATCATTCATCAGTATTGCATGCACCGGGCTCGCGCATCATGCTAATTGCATTATATTTCAAAACAAATTTGAATACATGCTACTTGCACATTCCACATGTCATCCTTAGATTAGCCGAGCCTATTCTAAGTAACATTTTGTATGCGATGCATTAGGCACTTAACATGGACTTGGATCATGCATTGATTGCTAACATGTTCTTGTTTTGGCACAGAGTACGATGTAAGTATTTTATGCTTTAGCATAACGCATGCGTGTGAATGCTACCATGACAGCATGCTTATCACGAGGCTAGTTGCTTATGTGATATAACTGCTTGAATGCCTGTGGGTGAAGGTTGGATTGTTTGAGTTGGAACAACTCCTTGAAATCCGCATTTTAGCCTACTTGCGAGTAGCAAATTCCAAAACGCTTTCCAAATAAACGGATATGCAATGCTTGTTTCCAAATTAGGCGATCTAGTCTATACTTTTGTGTTTGTGCGCATCACTTAGTAATTCTAGGCTAATTAACGGGATAAGAACACATACGTTTTCAAAATGGATATCACGGTTAGTAGAGGCCGATCTTGATCGGGCGAGAGGGGGTGCTCATAGCTGACCTTCCTAATCGTACCCAAGTTCCCGAGCCGAGGCAACTTTGGTGATGACGGACACGTGGCCTTTGGCACCGAGTCAGGGTTTCCTAAATTCCCCTTAAAAATATTTAGTGGCGACTCTGTATCTGGCAGAGCAGTCCATGTTTGGCACTTCTTTCAAAAATCTGTTTTCTCAAAACGATTTGCCGGATTTGGACTCTTTGGTTCAGATTGAACCGTGATAATTTGAGTCCGAACTGTAGTGAGCCCACAAAACGAACAGAACGGGAGTCATCCTCCCGGCGTTCGGGGACGTCTACAGTTTCTGGCGACTCTGCTGGGGAGTTTAGAGAGCTTGACTCGAACTCATGATATCTTGTTTTGATTACACTTATGTGTTTCTTTGCATTGCATGTGCATTAGTGCGCCTAGGACACCGTGTTTGCTATCTGCCATTCCTGAACGGTTTGCTAGAGGCTTCTCTTGTCAAGACATGACCATAAGGCTGACCGGTTGTGGGCTCTGACAGTATGGGAACACAAACCCCGGTTTTACCGGGGCACCCTTTTGACCATTCGACCTAGCGCATATTTCGGAATCCATAGTGACTATTCCAAACTAGGGCAGGTTGCTTACCCGATATTAGGTTGTTTGAAACTGTTGCGTGCATAATGAAACCCTAGCTCCTGACAAAATAGGACAGGGAAACCCTACCCCAACATAGGGGTGTTTTGGCTCATTTACTTGCCATGTGCTTCTAGAATGTATCCTACAGGAACGCGCATATCAGTTTGCAAATTTGAGCATCGGGCTGAGGGCATAGTATCAGTATCTGTAGAATCAGTTATATCTGTGGGTATCCGATTCAGTATTTTGGGGCAGTTTTCTGGGGAACAATGATCAGTAGTAGAGTACAGTCGTTCGGCTACACCTGCGTTTGATCCGTTTGGGCTGAAATGCTGCTTGTCTTTCTTTTTAGTTCAAAAATTGATCCAGGATAGCTAGTGTTTCCCCCTTGCTGAGGCAAGACTTATGATGACGCAGAATTCGGAGGAGATTGTGGTTATGACAACTGCATTAGATCAAGGAATCACCTTGCAAAGTGAGACCAATGTTGATATGCCGCATCCATCCAGGTCGCCTGCTGCACGCCCGGTTTGGACCCCCCAGCTATATCAGGCTCGTGAGCCTACTACATTTGAACTGATGGGGATGATAGGTGATGTCCAGAGGTCCGTGGCGAATCTCGCCTATTGAATGTCCGCTTCGCCACCAGCCACACCATATGCCGGAAGTTTTGTATCCCAGGAGCCCCCGCTGTTGGACGGATTGTGATTGAACTCAGCCAACCGGAGATGGCCTCCAGCTATGGCAATGACGTATCAACATCAACCCAAACCCTCGATCAGGCTGAGGCCAGAAATAATGATAAAATGAAGGCAGACGCCGATCCCATCGAACAACTGCTGTGGGCAGTCGAGGCTTTGAAAGCCGGGGGGATGAACAAGCAACAAATATCTGCAGTTGTGACAAAAGCTGTGGAGGATGATTTTCCCACTCCACCTGAGGGTAGTTCAAGTCAGTCAGAAAGCCGGGATAGACCCCGTCACGCCAGAACAGTTCCTCCCATTCCCAACCCTACACCCGGAAAGGACCAGAAAGTTAAGGCAGTGCCTGCCGACCCGTTCGCTAGTGCGTCTAGCAAGAAACTCAGACTTCGAAGTACCTACCTGAGGGGCAGGGTCTTTCACGCTCTTACATGCCATTGTCCAAGGCACTTCAAATCCTTGCCGAGAGAGGGCATCTTAAACCCTTGGAGCCTCGGCCTCTCCGAAGAATCTCCCTGCTACACATGATGCTCTCAGTACTGTGCGTACCACCAGCAAACAGGCATACTACCGACAATTGTTTCCGCCTCCGTCATGAGGTACAGGATTTGATTGACAACGAGGTTATCCTCCCGCCCACCTCAGTCAAGTCTGTTACTACCCAGTTATTGGATTTTGAGGACACTGATACTGCAAGTATGTAACCAGAAAGTAAACCACCTGCGGGCGGCTTGGTATATTTTGGATGTGGCGTTTGGCACGCGTTTTCGAGCATCTGTGATGATAGTCTTGTAAATTCCGGCTTGGGTATCGAGTCGGTCTTTTGTTTTGTTTTGAGTCTGTCTCATTGTCTTGAGTCAGTCCTTTTAGCTCAAGGGTCTGTCTTGTTGTAGTGAGTCGGTCCCCTTTGTATAGGATGTCGGGTGATTCCGGGGTTGTTGCCTCGAACACCGTTTTGTAACTACCCCTTTTGTTTTCCTTTTGAGTCTGTCTCTGCTGAGGAGCCAGTTGTAGTTGGAAGTTTTGAATGAAACGGCTGCGGCTATCATGTTCCCTTATTGTTTGTCTTGAGCCAGTTATGCCAGAGTATTTGAATGGGCTACAGTATATCTTGCCTGCTCTCCTGCGTGCCAAACTCATCGCATTAACCTAAATTTTTTTAAAAAAAAACTTTTTGAACACTGCGGTGATAAAAAAGAAGAAGAAGGAATTCCTCGGGTTTTGCGAAACTTTGATCATTTTCGAGAGAAAGAGAGGCATGCTAAGCCTTTAATGAATGAAATCATGCCTGTCAGTGTGAGTATTGAGAAGGACCCTGGCTTGATCCAGATTGGTTCCACACTATCTTCAGCGCGAGCGATGTGTCGCTTTCGTAAAAACTTTCAAAAAAAAAAATGTTTCGCGCAGTCCTGGGAAGACCTGTGTGGAAGCGCTCTTGAGATTGTGTAACCTAGGATCGCTCTCAGCCTCAAGATTCAATCCGTTTGTTTTCGAACCTTGAACCCATTCAGAACGTTCAACGGTCAACCGCCATGTGAGACCTGTGTGGCCAGATCAGAAGCACCCTCGAACTAGGGGCAGTAAAATGTCAGACATGCTCAAGAACCAAGTACAACAGCCATTCTCTAGACACAGAGGGCTTCAATCTCAAAACCATTTGCATGGACTTGTTACACTTTTACCCTTTGAGAGGCTCGCTGGGCGAAAACCCGGAAGGGCGACCCAGGCAAAAGTTAGAGCAAGAAAAATACATACAAAAAAAAATATACAAAAGAAAAGAGAAAATAAATACAAAAAGAAAAGAAAAAAAGGGATACAGGAAAAATATACAATACGAAGAAAAAAAAAAGAAAAAAAAGAAAAAAAAAAAGAAAAACAAGCTCGCAAGGTCGAAAACCCGCATTGGGCGCCTTGGCAAAAGTTAGAGCCTAAAGAGTAAAGGTTAAATACCCGAGTGTACCTTAACCGGAACTACGTAATGCTTGATTCCCATGTTCGGGATACGTAGGCAACTTCGTCCTAAGTCAGCCCCCAACGCTCTCATAGCGTCTCAGTCCATGTCATGGTTTTGATCACCTTTGCCTCCTCTGAATCTGACAGTTCGGTTATGACAACCCGGAACTACGTAAGGCTTAATTCCCATGTTCGGGATACGTAGGTAACTTCATCCTGGAGTCCAGCCACCAACACTCTCATAGTGACTGTGTCCATATATTGGTTCAGACCATCGTTTTCCCCGTGTCCGAGAGTTCAGTCGTTACTGACAAAGGCCGTTTACAAAATGCTATGGCATCATCCGAACAAGGGGCAACTTTCCGTTGCCATGCGTTGCCATAAGTTGCCTCGAATTGCCATCCAAACCAGGGGCAACTTTCCGTTGCCATGCAGCCCTTTTCAAGCCAGGGGCAATTTCCCATTGCCTCCGATCCGAGGTTGCGCATCTCGAGGGTAGGTTCCGTGCTTGTTGAGCATTGGCCGTTTGCAAAAATAGTTTTTGAAAATTTTTACTGAGGTTGACTATTTTCTCGAAAACTATTTCATTTTCCAAAACCGGACCATTTTCTTGGACGCAAAAAAAGGAAAATTTTCAGTGCTCATGGCCGACTTGCATGATTTTCAAATCAGAAATTGAACAGTATGTTAATCCGACTCTCATTTTGGTCAAAACTGGTTTTAGGAAGAAAACAAAAAAAATGGTCGAAGTGATGAACTAGGGGCACAGTGGAGTCAGGTATTCTGTCTTTCCCCCGCCGTTAACATGCTTGCCAGAAAGGCACCCTATTCGCCGGAAGAAGCTTTCCCTATCCGGAACCCCGACTCGACGTCACCGGAGGAAATAGCCGCGAGCTAATAGTGTTGGGTGTGAACCGCGACTTCCTATTTCTATCATCACCCTGGGAGGGACGAAAAATGAGAGAATAAAGAATAGAGAGGTGTAAGTCGAGAGAAAAGTGAGGAAAAGGTTTTGAGAGAAAAACCGAGTTTGCGGGCCGAGTGATGCGAGAATCACAAATCAGAAAGGGTGGGAAGCATACCCGAAGGAACTGGCCCCTCGAGATCTGAGGTCTTTTGTTTTTGTAAACACATTTGTGTGTCGTGTCTTTTATCTTGTTTACCTCAACTTTCGTTTTGAGGCTTTTCCGAGCGTGTCTCGTTGTGTCCAGGTCGCGCACCTTTTGTTTGAGTCTTTCCCGTTGTGTTCAGTTTTAGGCTCGATACCTCGGTTGAAAAACCCTTTTTCAAAAGTTAAAATCGGTTATGCTCGGAGTGCTGTGCCATTCTCTACATTTATGCTAAGCAAAAGAAGAAAGGGAAGAATTTGGGGCATCTGAGTGTGTTTCAGTCTCAGCCGATTCCACCTTCGTATTCCGTCTTGTCAGATTGGGCTGTTTGTTCAAGATTCGCCATATGCAATGAACCGAGTACTGTGTTATGGGCTGTATGCAGATTAGTCCTCAGTAGAGAAAGAGCCGTGTGTTCAGAATCAGGCCGTGGGCTGCTTGGGTTGTTTTCTATTGGCTGGTTAGTTATCTGATTATTACAGTGCAAGTGTTCAATTTTCAGACAACAAATCGATTTCATTTACATTGAGGTGTAATATGGTGTGATGCAATGCAAAGTATGAATATAAAGAAGTAACACTTTTCAGACAAAAAGTTTGTTTCATTTCATTCTTTTTCAAGTACATAAGTTTTGGGAACAAAATCTGCCTGCGGCAGTACAAAGTATCCTAGCTACCAACAAAAGGAAAAGTACAAAAAGAAGAAAACAGCAAAAATCTGTATCAAACGTCAAAGTGGCTCCGAGGGCTATCAGTCGTCCTAGTCCTCTTCCTGGACGAAGGTCAGGAGCATCATCAACACTGTCATCTGAGCTCGAGTCCGAGCGTCTCCAGTCTCCTCCTCCGATGACTCTGCCTCCGCCTCTGTCTCCGCCTCGGACGACTTCTCGTCATCATCCGGAACTGGCGCCCGGGAGCTACTCCCAGCGTGAGTGCGCCCCGCCTTGGTGCGGGGGAATACTCTGCCCTCCTCGTCTCTCTCTCGGACAGGAACGGAAGGTCCAGCTGGAGCACCTCCTACAGTGGGAATCTGGAAGGGAGGCTGAAAAGTACAAAAGGCAAATGCATCAGTATACCGTGAGCAGTTTATCAGTGCAGAATGCAGTGTATGAGTACAGTGTGCGAATGCCGTGAGCAGTTTATCAGTGCAGAATACAGTCTATGAATGCTGTGAGATCAGTATGTCAAGTGTTGTGTTGTGCATCAGATTATGTGAAGCAGTTTATGTATGGTTTGAGACTGGGGTCAGAAGAACATACCGGAATACTGTAGAGGGCCAGAAGGTCGAAAGTCCGCTGCAACATCCCCATCATGGAGGCATTCAACTCCAATGACTGCCGGGTGTACTCGGAGGAAGCCTGTAGAAATATCAGATGCATCAATATTCTGCGGAATATCAAATAAACTGAAAATGAAATGGCAATGCAAGATGCAAAATGCAGTAATACATACCGGAGGCAAGTCGGGGACACCAACAACTCGTGATCAGCCGAAGGAGGGGCAAGGGGATCTGGTAGGCGCCCATCCTGCCCTCTGTATGTTATCGTCGTAGGCAGTGCGGGCCAACCAGTCCCCCGCCTTCTCTGAGCCCCGCCCCTGCCACGAACCCGGCCCTCCTCGATGCTCCTTGCTCCAGCCCCCGCTCCTGCCTGGTGCCGTGCCACGGCCTCTCTCCCTTAGCTCGACGGCCACCGCTCAAGGCCGCATGATGTACGTCTGCACGTACTCTCTGTAAATCGCCGATGCCTCTTGAAGCGGATCGCCTCCCAGCCAATAGTGTACTCGGCCATCTGCTCGGCGGTGAATCTCTCGGTCTCCCTCATGTCCTCCGGAGGTGAACCGGAACTATCTGCTCTGGTAAGCCTAGGGTCTGGCGTAGGAAACGCTCACCTAGGTACCAGCCCGACAGACCGGGCCCTCCAGCAGAATCTGGAAACGCGAAGTCTCTCAGTACCGGCAAATCGATCCCGCTCACAGTTGGCAAGGGAGCCCAAGGCTGCCAGGTGATCTGAAAATGAAATACAGATTGTTATTTACTATTGTTGAAAACATACAGTTGAAAGCGAAGCTTAAATGAACTGCAAGTAAACATACTCCGCAGGAGTGATGTGTCGAAGTAACGGCGGAAAAAGATGAATGTCTCTCGTGGCCTCCGCACGCATCTCCCGTCGAAACGGCGTGAGAAGGGACGACGAGAGGGGTCTCTGCGTCTGGCACCGGGGCAAGCCTGGGAAAGTAGGCATACACCCACAACTGTAGAACAAATACCAGTATGCTTATCAGACAAAGCAGAATACAAGAATAAAGCAGAAATGACAAAGCCATGTATTGTGCAGTGTATTGTGCAGATAGTGTATTGTGCAGAGTGTACAGTGTGAGTAGTGTACAGTCAGTGTAAAGCAGAGTACAGGTATGTGCCGTGTGTACAGTATACAGCCAGTGTAAGGCAGACTACAGTATGTGCAGTGTACAGAATACAGTACAGAGTACAGAAATAGAATAGCAAAAATGAAAAGCGGAAAAAGGAACGTACCTCCCAAGCACGCCAGTAGCCCCCGAGCAACTATCCGCTGCCACGGGAAGCTGAGCTCATATACCCATAAAGTGTAGCCAGAGCGGCGCCACCCCAGTCGTAGTGCAGGATCTGAGTGACACCACTAAGGCGCTGAGCAAGCAGAGGGGCACGGTGTTCGCCCGATCGGCGAAGATAGTGGTCCCCAGCAGGAACATCAAAAAGCCGCGCGCATATCTCTCCACGGACTCCTGAGTCATCAGAGCCTCCTCAACCAAAGCTGGCTGGACCCGGAACTGGACCTCAAACCAGGAATAACAAACAAAGCCTGGATGGGCGAGAGGTGGCGCCTCTCCGAGCAGATAGACCTGAGCGGCAGTCCACTTGTCCATATCAGTATCGAAGAGGATTGGATCACCCCCTACCCCAATGCCTGTGAGCATCGAGAAATCATAGGGAGTCATTGTCATGTCTCCCGTCGCAGATAGATGGAACGAGTTGGTGGTGTCCCACCACCTCTCCGCTAGAGCAGCAAGGAGAGCCTACTCGTGGTAAGCCAGGATAGTCCCCTGCAGAATTCGCCAAAGCCGGCCTGGTCGACGATGTGGCGAACCGCCTCGGGTAGCTCTGCGTACCAGTCTCGAGCGGCAATGTTCCCATACCGCGGACGGTATGGGAATCCCCCTGTTTCCAAGCAGACAGTTGCGAAGCAATGCTAAATATACCAGTTTTGTAAAGCATGCAGAATTGAGGTAAATATGGCATGTGTGCATATTTTCAGATTCAAACAGATACCGGGTGTCAGTGTGCTCACAGTGAACTACAACGTGCGATGCGTCAACATGATTGAGTGGTTCAGTGCAAATGTGGCATGCGTGCAAGTTTTTTCAGATTCAAACAGGTACCGGGTGCCGGTGAGTTTGCAGTGAAATACGGTGTGTGGCGTGTGTTTGAGTGGTTCAAGGCTAGTGCAGTGTGTGTACACGTGTCAGTCTCAAACAGATATCAGTTGCAAGTTCGTTTGCGATCAACTAGGGTGTACAGTGTACATCAGTGTATCTAGGCTGAAGCAATTGAAGAACATAAACAGCTATGGCAGTTGGCAGTTTTATATCCTACATTGTAGAAAGTAAATCAGAGGAAAGAATGTTACCTCGGAAGCGCCGAAGGAAAGATGAGAGGTAGGCTCACGTAGTAGAAGCTCTGGAGGCATCGCCCTATCGAAGCTCCGAAACTGGCGGAGTCCATCCGGGGGTAGCACATGAATTGCCGGCCGGTAGGTCGCCGGTCGAAGGGACGGACGCTCAAAGGGAGGAGCTCAGCCCCGGGATCCATCTCGTGATCCGGGGGAGTCCCCCCCTGTGGAATATCGTCGGCCATGTCGAAATAATGAGAAAATAGCCAGAAAAGGGAAAACCGGGTGAAAATGTGGAAAGTCAACCGAAAGTCAAACCCGGGAGGGTGGAAAATGGCCGGAAAAGCCGGAAAGTGGAAGAGACACGAAGATCGAGAGAAACTCGAGGGGAACAAACTCCAAAAGGCGAAAATAGCAAAAGGGACACCGAAATGGAGAAATATTCGGTTCAAAGTGTTCGAAACGCGAAGGTATACACGAATCGAACGACGAAACGGGCGTGAAACGCAAGGAAACGGAGAAATGAAGAGAGGAAAATGCTCTAGAGAGAGTGGGAAGTGAATTTCGGCTTAGGAAGTAAGGAAATAGGGTTTGGAACCCTATTTTAAAAGGCCCAAGGTGAAAAGTCAAAATTGCCCCGATTCAGGCACTTTTGGCCGGTCAGCTACATTTTTAGCCGGCCGGCCAAATGTTTGGGCGGTTATGTTTTTTGTTGGCCGGTGTATGGCCGGTGGCCTCCCCATGTGGCCGGTGATTCTTCCTCAACCTTGTTTGGGTCAGATATGTGGTTTGGGGCCTTCATTGTTCAAGAACAATGCATTTCTGAAGCTCAACCGGCCTCCGTTTGGGCCTCGGATCATGCCTTTTGTGCGTGGCACTCAAATATGTGCAAGGCGTATCCTTTTTGTATCCTCTACAAGATTCAAAAGTTTCCCCATGTGCATTTCAATTCAACTGCATTGTTTAGCGCACCGCACTGTCTCGTGCATTCCACTTCTATCGTACTATCTTGTGCACTCGCGTTGTCTAAACGCATTGCGCTATGTTGCGCGTCTCATTGCATTTTGCATGCATATTATCTCGCTATTTTGCGCATCACATTGCCCTATGCGCCATGGTCTGGCGAGACCTTAAATACGCTCGGTCGGACGAGACCTTAAACACATTCGGTCTAGGAGACCTTAAATCCTTGGAAGGTGCAAGACCTTCGGTGCATTGGTGTGCACAGTTCATGCATTTCCATGCATCTCAAGCCGCGCATTGTCGCGCATCAAAAAAATACATGCATTGTTATGCATCTCATTGTAAATCATGCATATGTCATGCATCGTTGTAAATACGTGCATTGTCATGCATCATCATCATGCATCATCATGTCAAACAAAAAAAACAAAAAAAACATGCATATGTAATACATTCATTGTAAATAGTGCATTTGTCATGCATTTCCATTGTAAATATTGCATCCATTCCATTCCATTGCATATTTGTAGATATTGCATTGTAGCTTGCATGCATTCACTGCATCACTTCCATCTATGGCTTGCGCCTTTCCATGTTGAGCTTGGTCTGGTATGTGCCCATACTTTTCACGTCAAAACATAGTTCAGTATACCGTTCTATGTTAGCCGCGGCTCGTATGCGTTCATGCCTTTCCTAGGCAAGATTTGGTTTGGCTCGCGTGCCATATCCATTGCATTGCATATTTGTAGATATTGCATTGTAGATTGCATGCATTCACTGCATCACCTTCCATCTATGGCTTGCGCCTTTCCATGTTGAGCTTAGTCTGGTATGTGCCTATACTTCTTGTGTCAAAACATAGTTCAGTAGACCGTTCTATGTTAGCCGCGGCTTGTATGTGTACATGCCTTTCCTAGGCAAGATTTGGTTTGGCTGCATGCCATATCCATTGTATATATTGCATTGTAGTGTAATTTTGCATCCGGCATTAGGATCATTGTCCTTCCTTCAGCGGGTCGTTCCCCACTTATGTTACCCCCCCCCCAATACTCGTTCTTGTGTCCGTCTACATTACTCATAGATCAGTAGACCGTTCTATGGTAGACGGACTTGTTACCTCCATCCATCTATTTGACATATGTGTGGTTTCAAACCGCTCATGATTGGATCATGATTCAATTGCTTTGCATATAGTTTGCATTGTTTCAATTGCATTGCATTTTCATTTGCATTGTTTATACATTGTTTTGTATATATTGCATATCATTTTGCATTCATTTTTTTTGCATTGTCATGCATATTGCTAATAACATCGTACCTGTTAAGTTGTTTTCTTTGCAGGCACGATATTGTATGTACGGTTCATTTGTGGCTGGTAGAACCAAACGAACCGGACATATATTGTATCCTTCGTGTGAGACGTATTGAGAATTGCATAATTCTCTTACATCCTTTCTGCATTGTAGTGTAGTTTGGTGTATGCTAGCTTAAAACTGTTGCATTGTCATGCTTTGTTACAGCTTTCTTTGCATGATCATAAGTTATGTTCGGCTCGGTTCATTGTCTTGCATTTTGCCCCTGCCCTCGGGCGTATATCTTTATTGTCTTGCATGTTTGTCTAAGTCTTCGGCCTTGTCAAAAATGGGTCGTCTCTGGGCTTTGACATTCACTCCCGTCATTGTTATGACTTTCGAGTTCTGTCAAAGAGGGGCAACTGTAGACACCCCATTTTTGACCGTCCTCAAGACTTGGACGTCACTGCTTGAACACTCGGTGATCATCCATGTTTGTGTTCGTCTTGAGTTCCCGGAGGTCTTGGCTACGCGCCTTGCCTCAGGATCTCTCGACTCGACTGTTTTGTGTCTGGTTTTGCACCAAACACTTGTGTTTTGCCTTTGAGAGGCAGGGTAGGGCTTGTAGACCATCCCCACCCATCACCGGCCAGGGCTTGAGGCCACCGGCTGTGTTTTGTGGCCACCGGCCAAATGTTTGGCCGGCCGGCACTATAGATGGCCGGCCGGCTATCTGTTTTTGGTCAATTACATCTTTGGCCGGCCGACTACTGTGCATCTGCTTTTGCAGATATTTTCTCACAGCTGGCATGCATTTGGCTCCCCTCCATACACGTGTATGGAGGGATCTCCCTCTTTAGAAGCTTGTCTTGTAAGCTTTACAAGACAAAAAGCTCTATAAAGAGAGGTCTTCTCTCTTGTTTGAGGGGTTAGACATTTTAGACAGCCATTTTCAGGATTTGAGTTCTAGGGTTATGGTTTGGTTCATATCCTATCTCTATCTCTCTCTTTTGTGTATGTTTTGCCTTAGTTTTGCACACAAACACCCACCATCACACCTTTTCTTGGAGCTGAGGCCCTTGAGGGTCGTTTTTGGAGTTTTGGAGCTGATTTGAGCTTGAAGAACCAGCTGGTCCACCATTGGTGAAGAGGGTCTACAAGGGTAAGAAACTTGCCCATTTTATTCCCCAATCTTGCATCTATTTTTGGGCTTAGTGTATAACACATAAAAGTTCTGTTTTGAAGGCCTCTAAATAGTTTGTTAAGAGTGTTTTAAGCTTTGGGGTTGTTTGACCCCTCTTAAGCCTTGTTTGGCCCTTGTTTTGTGCTATTTTGTGTGAGCTCCGGGACCATAGTGGTTGGGCCTCCTCACCACTGAAATCTTGAGGGATTTCAGAGGTGAGGATGGTGCCTTGAGATCCTAGGAAGGAAAGGGCTACCTCCTCTCTTTGATGTCCTTAAAAAGGACCATTTTTGCCTCTTGAGGGAGCATCTAGTCTAAGTGTGTGTTGGCCATGCCTTAGCTGATTTTTGTGCTTATTATGTCATAATATGTCTCTGTTTTTGGTTGGTTTTGGTACACCATGCTTGCTTAGCATACATGCCTTGTAATGCCATTTTGTTGCCTTAACATGCATCTAGGTTTTAACCCTTATTCAAGCATGTATTAGGCCTAGCTTTGTAAAGCTTTTGCACTTGTTTTGCCATGTTTAAGCTCTGTCCTTGGCTATTTTGGTCGACCAAGGCTCCCATTGTATAGCTCCTTTGCATTTTGGCTTGTTAGCCTTAAGTTTTGGACCATTGTTGCATGTTTAGCCTATCTTGTTTGCTTGGTTTGGCACCATCTTAACATGATTTCAGAGCTTATATTGCATGTCATCAGTCCATGCTTGGCCTCTTTTAAGTGTGCTTGAAAGTTGCCTTTGTTTGCTTAAGTGTTGGCTCATTAACATATGCATTCTTGCATGTGTGTTTGGTCCCATTTCTTGAGCTTTTGGCCACAGTTTTAGGCCTAGTTAGGGCTGCCTAAATCATGTTTAAGTCCATCTCTTTGCTTGTTGCATGTGCTCCTTGTATGTTGTAGCATATTGGTGAGTTGTTGCATGTTTTGAACTTGCATGATTGAATGAAGTCACATGCTTGCTTGCATGCTTAAACACCTACATTGTACCTTGTATGCTTGTTGGTTGCATTGTCTCATGCCTTGCATGTTTTGTATGCTTCTTTGCATTTCCATGTTGCATGCTAGCTAACATGCTTAGGATTGCATTGCACAAGCATACGTGCTAGACCTCTTGAAATGAGTATGATAGAGGTTGGGCCTCCTTGTGTGTTTATTTAGTTTGCATTTCATTTGAAATTGAAAATGCATACTTGATTCTTTGGGCCATCATGCATGGAAATGCGTGATTGGTGGTCCGAGAATCGAGGCCTATGTTTCTTTGAGTCATAAACATGATAAGGGGTATGATTGGTGCATACATTGCTTGAAATGCATTGCCATGCCAAGTATTGCCCTCTGCTGCTGTCAAACCAGATTCTGCAAGAACTTTTGTCCGGTCGGCTACATTCAGTGCCGACCGGCCACCATTGTTGGCCGATGGATCAAAGTTGTGGCCGGTGACCATTCTATACGGCCGGTGGTGTTCTCCCTCAGCCGGTGGTATCTCACAGTACTCAGAGAAGCAACCCTGAGACTTTGGCAGTCATCAGAGGAGCAGAGCAAGGAAAACAGAGGCATCTTGAGCATGACAGTGGATTTCCGGGCGAAACCGGGCGCGCATGCATCGAGCCCTCTCCCCGAGGCTGTTGTTTATTGCTTTCTTAGATTAATTAATTTGCTTAATTAATTTAGTTGGTCTGTAATAATTAATTAGCTAGGATAGTTAATTCATTATTCGAATTGTATTATTCTTTTGGTCCCTCCGAGTGAGGGCAAATTTGTAATAAGTGTGGGTGCGTGTGTGCATGTCTTCCAAACCCCACTTCTTTCTCCCTTTTACTTACCTGCTTTCGATGGTTAGTATTAGGGCATGTTTATTTTAGCATACCTTATGCTATGCATGCGTGCATCATTCATCAGTATTGCATGCACCGGGCTCGGCGCATCATGCTAATTGCATTATATTTCAAAACAAATTTGAATACATGCTACTTGCACATTCCACATGTCATCCTTAGATTAGCCGAGCCTATTCTAAGTAACATTTTGTATGCGATGCATTAGGCACTTAACATGGACTTGGATCATGCATTGATTGCTAACATGTTCTTGTTTTGGCACAGAGTACGATGTAAGTATTTTATGCTTTAGCATAACGCATGCGTGTGAATGCTACCATGACAGCATGCTTATCATGAGGCTAGTTGCTTATGTGATATAACTGCTTGAATGCCTGTGGGTGAAGGTTGGATTGTTTGAGTTGGAACAACTCCTTGAAATCCGCATTTTAGCCTACTTGCGAGTAGTAAATTCCAAAACGCTTTCCAAATAAACGGATATGCAATGCTTGTTTCCAAATTAGGCGATCTAGTCTATACTTTTGTGTTGTGCGCATCACTTAGTAATTCTAGGCTAATTAATGGGGATAAGAACACATAATGTTTTCAAAAATGGATATCACGGTTAGTAGAGGCCGATCTTTGATCGGGCGAGAGGGGGTGCTCATAGCTGACCTTCTCCAATCGTACCCAAGTTCCCGAGCCGAGGCAACTTTGGTGATGACGGACCGTGGCCTTTGGCACCGAGTCAGGGTTTCCTAAATTCCCCTTAAAAAATATTTAGGTGGCGACTCTGTATCTGGCAAAGCAGTCCATGTTTGGAACTGCTTTCAAAAAATATGTTTTCTCAAAACGATTTGCCGGATTTGGACTCTTTGGTTCAGATTGAGAACCGTGATAATTTGAGTCCGAACTGTAGTGAGCCCGCAAAACGAACAGAACGGGAGTCATCCTCCCGGGGCGTTCGGGGACGTCTACATTGATAAAGCAACATCATCTGCTCTTGCTTCTCAAGATGTTCAAGAAGCTCAAGTAGCTCAGTATAGCTCAACTGCACGTGTCTCATTGCTCAGTTAGTTTGTTAGAGATACTAACTAATTTGTTAGGTTGTTACAACTATTAACTAGAGAAGATTAGGTGGTTATAAGTCAGGTTAAGGGAAGGTTAGTTTGTATTTTCACTTGTATATAAATCACCATTGTACTTATACTTGGATTATTGAATACAGAGTTAACATATTTACATTCTCTGTATGGTATCAGAGCCCTAAGCTCTTATGAGCATCAGAGCAGCACCTTTCAGAGGGGCAGACAAGGTTATAATAATAGCTATGCTCCTGCAAACAGTTATGCAAACAACTATGCTGCAAACAGTTCTTCTAATTCTTCAGTGACTTGTCAATCTGTGGCAAGTCAAATCATATTGCCCTAGACTGTTGGCATAGGATGGATACTGCTTTTTAGAATACAGATTCCTCACCAAGTCCAGGCAACTCTAAAGCCTATGTAGCATCTGCTCCTTTCGCAGCTTCGAGGTCAATTGGTTTTTGAATTCTAGAGCTACTAGTCATGTGACTAATGATCTTAATCATCTCTCCTTTTATCAACCATATCAAGGAAATGAGTAAGTAGCTATTGGTGATGGATCTACTATTCCTATTGCTCATAGTGGTAAAGGTCTTCTTCCTACTCTTTTCTTTCCCTTTCATCTTACCAACCTGCTTCATGTTCATACTCTTTCTTTCAATTTGCTTTCAGTTCATCAATTGACTAAAGATAGCCATTGTACTATTACATTTGATGAGCATTCCTTTCTTATCCAGGACAAGGCTACATAACAGATTATGTATAAAGGCTTTTATTCTCAAGGACTTTATCCAATCATTTTATCTTCTCCTGCTGTTGTGCCATCTACTTCTTCTCACATCTGTCTGTCTTTTTCTACTGATGCACCTGCTTCTCCTGAAGTAGGTCCAAATTGGCACTTTCAACTGGTTCATCTTTCTTCCAAGAAGTTGCATCACATCTTGACTCACCATCACTTAGTTCCTAAGCCTTCTGTTTTAGTTAATAAAGGCTCTCCTCTATGTGAGCATTGTTGTGTTTCAAAAAGCCATAGGTTGCCTTTTTCTTTGTCTAATTCTACTGTAAATAAACCATCGGCTCTCATTCACACTAATGTTTGTGGCCCCTTTTCAGCATCTGTTTCTAGTTTTAAATACTATGTGATCTTCATTGATGATTTTAGCAAATTTACCTGGCTTTTTCCTCTTCATTATAAAAGTGAAGTGTTTGCTAAATTTTTTGAATTTAAAGCTTTTGTTGAAACTCAATTCATTACGAAACTTCAGATTTTAAGGAGTGACAATGGGAGTGAATATCTCAGTTATGCTTTTTAAGATTTTCTTAAGCAAAAAGGAATTGAGCATCAATTGTCCTGTCCACATAATCCCTCTCAGAATGGTGTGGCTGAGAGGAAGCATAGACATCTCATAGAAACAACTATTATTCTTATGCATCACTCTTCTCTTCCTTTGGTTTATTGGTTTGATGCTCTTGCTACAGCTATTTTTCTTGTGAATAGGCATCCTACTCTTAAATTGAATAATCTCATTCCTTATGAAGTTTTATTTCATCACAAACCTGATTATCGCCTGTTAAGGACATTTGGTTGTAAATGTTATCCTTGTCTTAAGCCTTATAACTCTCATAAACTTCAAGCCAAGTTTATTCCTTGTGTGTTTATTGGTTATTAGTCTTCTATCAAAGGATATTTATGTCTTGACCCTCAAACTGGGAAGGTGTATACCTCCAGACATGTAGGCTAGGTTTGGTTTGTTTTTTAGAAAAATTTTTGGAAAAAATTCTCTACAAACAAATTTTCAGGAGTAATCAAACCAAACAAATTTTCAGGAGTAATCAAACCAAACAAATTTTTTCAAAAAAAATCTCAAAATTTTGTTTGGTTACCTACTGTCCAAAATCACTCTCTCTCTCATACACATCAAATCAATCACTTTTTTTAAAACTCTCTCCCAAAAATAATTTTCCAAAACCATTTCTGAAAAAAAGTAAACCAAACAAGTTTTCGTAGTTTTTATCTAAAAAACTACTCTACAAACACAAACCAAGCACACCCATAGTCTTTGATGAATCCTCATTTCCTTTTTAGTCCTCATCTCAGCCTTCTTCCTTAGTCTCTTTATTCTTATTGATTTCTTTTGGCATGCTTCTTCAGGTCTGCAGTTTTCTCTAATATATTATGCATCTCATCTTTCTCCCTTTACTTCTCTTGCTCCAAACTCTTTTATCAACTCTCCTCTATCTATAGCTTCCTCCACTCCTATATTTGTTCCTCAGCAGCCTCTTATATCTGTCCATTAGCAGTCATCTATCTCCCTAGGTCCACATCATCTGCTCTGCCTTTATCTGTTCCAATTCCTCCCTCTGAATCTCAAATTCCTATATCTTTTATTTTTATTGATCTCCCTTGTCTTCCTACCAGTACTCATCCTATGCTTACCAAATCCAAGACCAGAAATCCTGCTTGTCTTATTGTCTCCACTGTTACCTCTATTGCTACTTTTGAACCTCAAACCTATCAAGAAGCTGCTGTTTCTCCTGCTTGGCAAGCTGTTATGTTAGATGAATATGCAGCTCTTCAGAGACAGGGCACTTGGTCTTTGGTGTCTCTTTCCCCTGGTAAACAAGCTATAAGTTGCAAATGGGTTTACAGATTGAAAAAAAATTCAGATGGCACCATAGCCAGACATAAGGCTCGACTAGTAGCTAAAGGATTTCTTCAAACAAAAGGTGTCGACTATTATGAAACCTTTAGTCCTGTGGCCAAACAACCCACTATTACGGTTCTTTTTTGTCTTGCTATTTATTCTAATTGGCCCATTAAACAACTTGATATTTCCAATGCCTTTTTGCATGGTGTTCTAGAGGAAGAGGTGTACATGACTCAACCACAAGGTTTTATTAATTCCACCAAATCTTCACTTGTTTGCAAATCACACAAGGCTCTCTATGGTTTAAAACAAGCTCCTAGAGCTTGGTTCTCTACATTTTCTAATTTTCTTCTTTCTTATAACTTTGTTGCCAGCCACTGTGATTCTTCCTTGTTTGTGCAAAAGACTTCTACTTCCATAACTATCATTCTCATCTATGTGGATGATATTCTCCTTATAGGCAGTGACCCTCTTTGCGTTTAATCTCTCATTCAGCAAATGCATGCTACCTTTTCCATGAAACAACTTGGTTTTGTTAATTACTTCCTAGGCATTTCTGTCATCAAGTCCTTCTCAGGTTACATTCTGTCTCAGCATAAGTATGCTTCAAATATTTTGGCCAAAGTTGGTATAAGTAATTGCAAACCTTATTCATCTCCTATGGCTTCTAAGTGCTCCACTGCCTCTTCTGAAGATGTCTCACCATTTTCTCAACCTTCTCTTTATCGAAGCTTGGTAGGTGCTCTTCAATACCTCACTATCACTCGACCAGACTTGGCCTTTACAGTCAATACTACTTGTCAATACATGCAATCTCCTTTAAATTGTCACGTTGCTATTGTCAAAAGATTGCTTAGATATGTGAAAGGCACCTTGACCCATGGTCTGCATTTCTCTTGTGGCCCACTTCTTCTTAATGCCTACTCAGATTCAGATTGGGCTAGTAGTACAATTGATAAGAGATCTATCACTGGATATTGCATTTATCTTGGTCCCAATCTCATTTCTTGGATTGCTAAGAAGCAGCCTACTGTGTCCAGATCTTCTTCCGAAGCAGAATATAGGGCCTTAGCTCAGACTTCAGTTGAACTCTGTTGGCTTGGTATGTTACTTGCTGAGCTTCATGTTTCTGCCCCTATTCCTACTTTGTGGTGTGATAACCTTTCAGCTATTGCTATGACACATAATCTTGTTTTTCATACTCGTACTAAACACATTGAGGTGGACTATCATTTTGTTCAAGAAAAGGTTGCTGCTTGTACATTGCTTACATTCCTACTATTGATCAAGTTGCAAATGTCCTCACTAAACCCCTATCAGTTGCTCGTTTTGAATATCTTCAAAGTAGCCCTATGTGTTTGAAGGGGGCTAATAAAGCAACATCATCTGCTGCTGCTCCTTAGGATGTTCAAGAAGCTCAAGCAACTCAGTGCAGCTCAACTGCACGTGTCTCATTGCTCAGTTAGTTTGTTATAGATACTAATGAATCTGTTAGGTTGTTACAATTGTTAACTAGAGAAGGTTAGGTGGTTACTAGTCAAGTGTAGGTTAGTTTGTGTGTTCACTTTTATATAAATCACCATTGTACTTGTACTTGGATTATTGAATATAGAGTTAACATCTTTACATTCTCTTTAATGGACCTATCTTAAACAGTAGAAATATATCAAATAGCCAAATTTAATTGGTTAATTTTTATTTTATTTTTTAAAAAAAAAGGGTCTTCTAGAAGCATAAGTTGATACAACAACCATAAAAGAACTAGAGGATATGGAACTGTTATAATTAAAGTTTTAAAAAATTGCAAACTGTATAAAAGAATTTATTCGTGTTAGGAAAAAAGGTTTGATACTACCATCGAATACTTTTATGTGCTTTTGATAATCTTATATTGACTTGGAGGAATTGATTTTGAAATTGACAACCACCTTAATTATTATTATTATGATTATTATTATATCAAGAATGCTGGTTTCATGGATGACTTCCTAACGCTGAGATCAGCTACTTTATCTATTGTCTTTATATAATGGCCTTGTGTGATGTAAACTCAAAGTAGCTTCTTAGAGCATTTAAAAAGACAAAGTAATATTGGAGATGGTTTTTTTATACACAAAATTTAAAAAGATAAAGAATTGGAGATAATTTTTTTTCTTTCTCTAAAATTTGATAAAATTTGAAGTTTGGGAGAAAATATTTAAAAATATTTTATGAAAATTTGATGAAAAGGTTATAATAGTTCATATCAAATTAAATTTTTTTACTTAAATTTAAAATTAAATTAGATAAAAAAAAAAATACTGAATGATTGAAGATGATTTTACTTCCACAAGACCATTTCAAATTGGACTTGTAAGAGGAAGAGAAACTTTAAAGATGTTGTACTTTTATTTCATTTTTCATTTTTGTTTTAATCTTCTTTTCACAAATATGTTCACAGATCAAGATTTGAATCTCTGTATAAAAAATTATGAAGCAAACATTCTTGCAATGACAAATTAAGCATATATAATTCAATTTAAATAGCCAAAGCATGCTTATGCATAGTACATTCTTTCCGACAGTTAATTATTTTTTTCTTGTGTTATATATAAATCACAGCTATTTTTTTTTTTTTCGACTATACTTTCTCATTATACAACCTCAACTATTCTTTCACTCTTTTCTATTAATAATGTTCATTCATTATAAAACAAGTCTAAATTTATAGACTCAAAATTCAATTACAAAATTAGGCACAGATACTTACATACTTGTTTGTGATCAACTCACAATTATTTCGAGATCTACATAATAAAAATGTAACTATCTGTTATTAATTCCGTATTATTTAAATTTTGTGTCCATAACATTTGTCTTCAATATAAGTTGAATGAACAACATGCATGCATCTTCATAGTTCATCCTTTGTATGAATCCTTGGCAGTAATTTATATATGGGGGTGGGTAGGGCAAAGTGGTGGGCATGTCTTTTTCAGACAAAAAAACATTGGGGGGAACAACTTTATTGTTAAGAAGATGTATTATTCTACATAAAGAATTTGAAATCAATAAAACATTTGAAGCATTGTGTTGGTATATGTACACTAACACCAAAACATCAACACATGATATGCCTCCATTGCCATTAGTTTGCAGACAACAAGAGCTGTAATGAAACCCCAACACAACATCCTTTATCAATCATTTTTTTAGTAGGTGCAATGGACAGAATGTAACAAACATATTACATAGGGCTTGTTGGTTGTTGCAAATGTATCATTAATACCAAGGTTCGGACTACATTAAACATTTTTACACGATCAAAATGATAAGTATACTATTTAGTCAATTGGATTAGTGGCCCTTACAATGCAAAGTGTAGCATTATTGTTTATGCAAGATGAAAAAATTGTTAGGTAAACCCAAATATAAATGGTCATTTATTAGAGAAGGCTCCAAAAGGACAACCAACAGTTGTTGTTGAACAATTCATTTTTTTTTTTTTGATTTTGAGTTTTTAAAAACAATTTTTTGACACTGTTAACTGGAATTGTTTGTTGCAGATGTTGTCAAGTTTTGGGTTTGGATCAAGATGGATTGGTTGGATGAAAGAATGTTTGGAATCTGCTAGAATCTCTGTTTTGGTCAATGGCTCACCATCCGTTGAATTTCGTCCACGAAAAGGGCTAAGACAGGGCGATCCTCTCTCCCCTTTCTTGTTCAATGTTGTTGCGGAAGGGCTGAACATATTGGTGAAAAGAGCTAAGGAGCTGGGAATCATAAAAGAGTGGTAGTGGGAGATAGGGAGGTCAACATATCTCTCATCTACAATTCGCTGATGACACTATTCTATTTTGTGAGGTTGAATAGGTTGAGATTGTGGCTGTGAAACGCATTTTGAGATGTTTTGAATTGATCTTAGGGTTGAAGATAAATTTTCATAAAAGCATGATTTGTGGTGTAGAAGTGGATGATAGATTGGTTGAGGAGTTTGCAACCAAACTCAACTGTCTGAGTCATAAGCTTCCATTAAAGTATCTTGGGATGCCTCTTGGTGCCAACCTAGGTAGGAAACAAACCAGGCAGCCAGTGGTGGATAGATTTAAAAAGATATTATCTGGTTGGAAGACAAGGTTGCTTTCTTATGCTGGAAGAGTGACTCTGATTAAATCTGCCTTGTCCTCCTTACCCATATGTTTTATGTCTTTGTTTAAGATACCCGAGTGTGTTACTAAAGAAATAGATAAGATTCAAGCTAGATTCCTATGGAGAGGGGATGAAGCTAAAAGGAAAATCCACTTGGTAAAATGGAAAGAGGTGCAACTGAATAAGAATCAAGGGGGTCTTGGAATAAGAGATATTAGAGTGACCAGTGAATGCTTGTTACCTAAATGGTGGTGGGGATATGCCTTGGAAGATGAGGCTTTGTGGAAAACTGTGATATGTGCCAAATATGATGTCTCTGGGGGTCAGTGGTTCCCTACATTAAATGATCTTGATCATGTTTCTGCTATCTGGAGAGATGTGATTGCTATTCCAAATTCAAATCCTAGGTTATATAACTTCTTTGTGGAAAATGTGGAGATTAGGATTGGTGATGAGAATAGGGTGAAGTTCTGGGATGATGTTTGGATGGGATCATCAAGCCTTAAATCCCAATTCCCTAGGTTGTACCAACTGAATTTAGATAAAGAGATCACTCTTAAAATACAGATTTCCTGTGGAGATAGTACAAACAAATGGTGCTTTAATTTTAGAAGGCCTCTATTTGGTTGGGAAGAAGATGAGGTGTTAAGGATGCAAAATCTGTTGAGAGTAGGGCCTTGAATTCATTTGGATCAAAAGGACTCAATATGGTGGAAAGCTGAGCAGTCATGGTTATTTACGGTTGGATGTATGTACAACTGGTATAAGCAAAGTGTTGTTCCTGTTCTCAGCTCATCAAATCTGGTTTGGCACAACTTTGCCCTTTCTAAGGCTAAATTTATTACTTGGCTTGCTTGGAAATGTAAGCTTAAAACATCTGCCTTTCTTAGTAGTATTGAAGTATTGTCTGGTTCTGGAATTCTGCCATGTGTGCTGTGCAAAGCAAAGGAGGAATCTTATGATCACCTCCTTCTGTCTTGTTCTTTTGTGTGGCTTGTTTGGTATAATATTTTGGATTGGTGGGAAATGCAATGGGTGATACTGGGATCTTTTGAAGAGTTGATGCAATGGTGGTTGGGGTGAAAGGTCAGGAAAAAGGAAAAGCTAGTTTGGCAAGTGGTTTTCATTTCTTGTGTTTGGTCATTGTGGTCATACAGAAATGATTGCATATTCAACAATACTCAACCTGCTGTTGTAGATTTGTGCGAGTTAATAAAAATTAGAGTGGCCATGTGGTTGAAGTCCCATGATATGGGGTGCTTCTACTCCATTCATGAGATAGTTTCAAATATAAAATGGGTGAGTCAAAACCTATAAGGATAGGCTGACGATTGATTGGTTGTTACCTTTGTTGTTTCTTTAATTGGCTGGTTGTGATGGGTTTGGCTTTCCTGTTCTGATTTGTTTTGCTTCTAAGTTGGTTTCTGGCTTGCTGTGTTCTGGATTTGTTGGAGTCAATGTGCTTAGTTGGCTCATGCAAATCTATTATTTTGCTCTGCCTGCTGTGCAGCTCTGTCTGTTGTTGTGCCTTTGTGTGTTCTGCTTTGTTCACTTTTGCTGGCTAACCTCTGCTATGTTCTGCTTTGTTCACCTCTACTGTGCCTTTGTTTGTTTTGCTTCTAAGTTGGCTTCTGGTTTGCGGTGTTCTGGATTTGTTGGAGTCAATGTGTATAGTTTGCTATTGCAAATCTGCTTTGTCTGCTGCTGTACCTTGTGTGTGTTCTGCAGATTGGTGTAGATGACAGTTTTGGTTTGCAAATTGGTGTAGAGGGGCAGCTCCTACCTTATGGTGGATTTTGTTGCTATATATTTGGTTTGATGCCTTGATCTGATTTGCTCTTGTCATCTAGTTTTGATTAGGCTGTGCCTGGAAGGGGCTTTGGTACTTTGAGTTAGGTGAAGATTATGTCAGCATCTCTTGGGAGCTCCTATCTGGTGATGTTCTGTTGTGGAGATTATGCGAGCATAATGAGCATAAGGACTTTAAAATGAGGTTGATTCTAGGCTAAACTGGTGCTCTGAGATCTTATTCTGTTTGCCTGATATGCTTAGGTAATAGCAATGGTTTTAGTTTCTGTATGTTGATTTAAACTGGTGCTCTCTGGTGTGCCCTGCATTAGATGCTGTAGTCTGTTTTTATGGCCTGTTTGCTGCTATGCTGAGGTGTTAGCATTGGTTAGTTGGCTGGTCTGCTATGCTTAGATGATAACATTGGTTAGTGTGAGACCCCTGACTTTTGTAAACCTTAATAGGTCTCTAAATTTTGAGTTATTATAATAAAGCCCTTAGTTTGTCAATTATTCGCAAATTAAACCCTAGAACCGAAAACGCATCACAGACGAACCCATACAAACCCTAATCGACCCTGGAAGCTTAGAAATCATTTCTAACACTCTAATATTAATTATTTAACTCTCAAATTTTAGATTAATCGCTTTAAACCTTAACTCCCGGTTTTCACAGTCTTCGTTCAGTTATTTACCTTAAAATTCAAAGCAAGATAATACAAACCGAATTATTTTTCTAACACTAATTTATTTACTCTACACTTGAAATAGATACTTTAATTGAGCCCAAGCCCTCACATTTTTATTAAATCACAAATTAACCCCAAACAAGTACTATTATATATTTATATATACACTTGTACCCTAAAATCATTTTTTAACATTATATTTTACAATTTCCAAGATTTGTACAAAATATATATATATATATATAACAAGTCCATCAATTCACTATCACATGGCTAGACATCATACTTCCTAGGCTATAATCATTGTGCTTTAGTACAAACAAATCCCTTGAAATCTTGGAGCAATAATGACTTTGGTACCTATAAGATTTGCTATATATATGTGTGTACTTCTAACTAGAAAGTATTTACATTAGTCCTAGACCTAACTAGATCATAATTAAATACATGATTAAGGTTCTAATCCTCCTCATTCCATTACATTTAATGTGAAGCCCCCTGAAAAATGTATTCTCTTTAAAAACCCTTATGTTTGAATTATTTTCTTAAAGCTCCTCAATTTCTTGAATTATTTCGAATCTTGCCGGTTAGCATTTATTTATTTATTTATTTTTATCGAAATAGGAATATCCTAGCCGAATTAGGTTCCTTAGCCTAATTTAAATTTAATTCTACATAAGTAAGGTTTCAATACATGAGTTTAATTCCAAGCCCTCATTTCTTTAATTAAATTCAAGAATTTCCCCAAAAACTAGTACATGTACTTTTATACTATAGGTACCATCAATCAATTTGAGATCTATATATATTTACATTGGGAAGTGTGTCCATAGTACTTATATTGAATAAAAAAATGCCCCATCTCCCTTCCCCATGGCCGGCCACCCTAGGAGATTGTGAGGGACCTATTTTCAAGAAATTGTAATTATGATATTCTAGAAACCCTAACACCTAATACCCCTAAATCTAGGGTTTTGTTCCCAACACTAGTTTCACTCCAACTAGAGACCAACTAGATGTTGTCTAATCCCATGATTAAGTTCCGTAATCACTCCCTATCCCATTAGACTCCAAGTAAATCCAAACTTTTCCATCCAATTCCAACTAGTGGGCCTTTATGTCTTTTTACACCAAAATTGCCTATAAATACCACCACCCCCTAGCATGGCATACACAAACAACACACACCCACATACTTTTGGCCTAAAGGAGAGAAATGAGAGCAAGAGAGAAGTCTTGAGAGGGAGAGGAAGGAAGATGAGAGCACTCTTGTTCAAGCCTAGCAAGTAAGCCACGACACAACTTTCTCTTTCATTTTCCTTTTTCAAATACATGTTCTTAAGGGTTCTAAACATTGTTTTCAGATGTGTTATTGATGAGTTACTTGTGTTAAAAATGATAAGAGTTGAGCCATGATTCTACCTCTCTTGTATTTTCCCTCATTTCGGTACAAAACTATCTTTTCATACCAATCTCTCAAACTTTCCAAAGGCACACCTTCAAGAAAAATTTCTGAGTTTAATATATAGTTAGCATGTTTTCATCACAAAAGAAACGAAAATTTTCCCTTAGTGGATCTCTTTTCTCACAAATCTTCTTGTTTTGAGTATTGTGCCTTAAGGATCTGTTTTCACAGCCAACTTTCAAAATTTTTAGAAAAATGTAGAAAATTATTCTGGACCTCTATTTTATGTCAAAATCTTCCTTAAGGAGTCATATTTCAACTAAAATTGGTTTAATTGAAAAACAGTAAGCGGGTTCTAAGAAAATCAAATTTTTGTAACGGTCGACGAATCTGGACAGCACTGGAACATTTCTTAAATAACTAAAAATCTAGAAAAGCTATTACATTTCCGAAACATGTTCTAAAAACTAGATTAAATTCTCTACAAACCATAGGAAGGCCGAGTTCTGTAAAAAATCTCTAACAACCCTTTCGATTTTAATCTTTAACGGGTACGAAATCTGAAATTTCTGTTTGGCATTGGTATGTCATGCTATTGTGTTCATAAATATGTTTATTAATTTATGATCATATCTCGACATGATATTTCACATGTCATAGGGTTATGTATTTTATTTTAATCCTTCGATGGTGCTCACACTTATGCAAATCTGAAAATTTTATTCATGTGCGAACTTATTCCCGTAACTACTTGAGTATGCTTAGAACTACTTGTGCCTATCTTCATATGTGAATCTCATGTGTTGTAACCTTGTTTCCTTTTATTTGTGCTATCTAGTTATTCAAACTTGTGCAATAGATGTTGTTTCAAGAGCATGTCCTAACTCTGACTTAAATTATCTAACTCAAATGGGAAACTTAATGGGTGGTAATGGGTTGCGAATTTTTGGACAAGATTACTAAGATATTGATTGGTTGACGGGGATGCGTTCCCTATTTGGAAGTTAAAGTCTTGCGTAAGTGGTTTTTAGAACCCTTCAACGGAGCGGTTGTATTCGGACTCTAGGTATTTGGTGTGAGGAGGGATTTGGGCAAGGCCCATTATTACCATCTCTTTTGAGGCCCTGCGGTTGGCGTTACGCGGTATATAATCGTTGGTAGGCATCCGAGGTTAGTTCTGCAACAAAGCAGCAAAAGATGGGGCATACCGAATAATCCGCGTCCGATTCTTGTGGTTGGGAGGACAAAGTCTCTTTGAGGGATTTCTAGATTTCTAACATCTAACCTTGTAATCCTTTATTATTGAATAATTATCATGCTTCATTACTTGCTTGTTATATTTGTGATTGTGTATTGGACTGGAAAAAAGGGATGGGGTGTGTGTGCGTTTACTAGGCATTCAAAGCTCATGGCGTTTCATGCCAGGTATCGAAAAAACGTACGAAGCCAACAAGGAGTCAAAGACATTTGAAGACTTAAGTTTTCCTTAGAGAAATTTTGGGAACCATTTCGCTCATTAGTCCAATTGTGCCTTTATTTATTGTTTTTGGATTGTATTAGTAATGGAACTCGTTTTGTAAGTTTAAAAAAAAAAATTTTTTTTGAGACGCTGTAATAATTATTTACTTTGTAATCCTATGTTATCTTTGCGTTACTTATGAGACCTCGCGTCAATGCCTTTTAAGATCTGTCAAAAGGGTGGTGTGCTACCTAAGAAAGTTGGACTTAGAAGGGAGGCTAACTTGACTCTTCTGGCGATCTGGGATCTTACTCAATCATTGGCCATAGGACTCATTAGTGTCGTTTCCTAGACTCCTAACCTTAGATAAACCCTGTATTTAATTGATAATATATTCCTTGAAGTTCGAAATTTTTGGGGCGTTACAGTTAGTTGGCTGGTTAATTGGCTGTTCTTTTTCGTTGGTCTCTTACCAACTATGGGGTGCTAGTAAATGATAGGATGAGTTTTAGGGTGCCAACCTAGTTGGGATCATTTAGCTCATTGTGATGCTTCTGCACTTCCTTTTTCTTTATTGATGCAATTTGTCTTGTACCTTGTATTTGTTTATTCCATCAATAAAGTTTCTTTTGCTGATCAAAAAAAAAAATATATATTATATATATAATAATAATTTTTTGTGTTTTGTGTTTTTGTGTTTTGTTATTTTTAGTGATTTTTTAAAATATTTTAGTCATATGTTTTATTTTATTTTTTTATATGCACCTAATATAAATGTATCTAAAAAGTAAAATATTTGTGAAGAAATTTAAAAAGCATTCAATAAATACATAAACAAAAGAAAAAGTACTGAAATTTTGTATATATTTTTTTGTATTTAGTGAATTTTAAGAGATTTTTCAAAATTTGTTTTAAACCTTTTACGTGCATTTAGTTTAAGTGAATCTAGGGAAAAAAAAATTTTAAAAATTAAAAAAAATTACTAAAACTTTAAAAATATAGATTGGAAACTCAAAAATTGCATTTGAAAAGTTCAAAACCAAACAGAGTAATTATCATTATTATTTTCCTATTCAGCGTAGGATTATACAGAATAAGTTATTTTAAGATAGTTAATTTTGGAATAATTTATTTCGAGGAGAAATTTTTTGAAATTTGCAATGACAATGTTAAACATAAATGTTTATTATTATTATTATTATTTTCCTATTCAGCATAGAATTATACAGAATAAGTTATTTTAAGATAGTTAATTTTGGAATAATTTATTTCGGGGAGAAAATTTTTGAAATTTGCAATGACAATGTTAAACATAAATGTTTATTTTTGTGGTGATATTTGCACAATATATCATAAACATTTTTGTTTGTGTGTATGTGTGGAGATTTGTAGATATAAATGGTAGCTTTTGTGATATGTTTTTACCAATAAAAATGAGACTGCCTTGATGAAAATCAAAATACAAGGAATACAATGATATACATTAATAAAGAATGCGAGTGCACGAGGCATCAAATCCAAATTAATCAATCCCAACTAAGTCATGTTATGTTTATTTTATAGCTTTTTGTTTTTGTTTTTTTTATTTGGTGGTGAAGTGTTACATTTATATTTTTAATGTCACAATTTTAAATGTAAATATTCACAATTATAATTTTCACACTTTCTAAAAAATTCACATTATTATTCATATGATTGTGTTCATTAAAAATATGAACATTCACAATTATTCATATGATTTATATATATAGAAAAAAAAGAAGTACTCTTATAGTCTTCCTATTTTTTTAAGGATAAACTACACTTACACTCCCTGAGCTTTGAGTTTAATATAAATTTCCCCCTATATTTTTCAAAAAATACACTGTACTCCCTGTTAGAATTTGTCTATTAACTGAGTTAATAGAAAATATAAAATTACTTGTTACCTTATAATTTGACATAATTACAAAACTTACCTAAAACCTCCACCTTAATACATACTCTTTCTGTGTTATCTGTATCACTTCCATCAAATCAACACCCAAATCCCCATCACACTACCATATTCGTTTCCACTAAAACTATCGAACCCATCATCTAACTCCCCAACGTCTCAAATCTACCATGGATGACAAGTTCCTGATCAGGGAAAGTGAAAAGTAAATCAAAACCATTGCCACTTTTCCCATTTTAAGGGTAAAATTGACATTTTATAAAATATTATAGCTGATATCATCACAATTTGTTAACTTTGCTAACAATGGACTAACGGAGGGCCAATGTGTTATGTGACTATTAACCTTAGGGAAGATAATGTAATTTTCAGAACTTAAGAAGAAAATCTGTATTAAACTCAAACATCAAGGGATCTCAATGTAATATACCTGTTTTTTTTTTTCTTTAAATATAGATTTCGATCTAAATGAAATAAGTATTCAATTTTTTGTGATTTTTCCTTAAAATATAAATTTCATTGTAATTTTTGGCGTTATATTCAAAAGTTAGTTTTTTTAGTTTTTGCACAATTACATGATATATATTTTTTTGATTTGTAAAATATTTTTAGTATACTTTTTTAGCTTGTTTGGTGTTGATTTGGGAGGAGGAATTGCTAGTATGGATGGTTTAGTAATCTCCCTCAGCAGGAAGATTAACTTGGGTGAATTTTAGATGGGA
>JAPPVO010002561.1:0-31080 GCA_030407325.1 Camellia japonica | reverse complement strand
GATTTCGGTTTAATTCAACTTGTAAATTGTCCACAAATTTCAACAAGTGTTAAACAATGATTTCGGTTTAATTCAACTTGTAAATTGTCCACAAATTTCAACAAGTGTTAAACAATGGTTTCGGTTTAACTTTAACTTGTAAATTGTTCACAAATTTCAACAAGTGTTAAACAATGCTCTCGGTTTAACTTCAACTTGTAAATTGTCCACAAATTTCAACAAGTGTTAAACAATGCTCTCGGTTTAACTTCAACTTGTAAATTGTCCACAAATTTCAATAAGTGTTAAACAATGATCTCGGTTTAACTTCAACTTGTAAATTGTCCACAAATTTCAACAAGTGTTAAACAATGATCTCGGTTTAACTTCAACTTGTAAATTGTCCACAAATTTCAACAAGTGTTAAACAATGATTTCGGTTTAATTTCAAATTGTAAATTGTCCACAAATTTCAACAAGTGTTAAACAATGATTTCGGTTTAACTTCAACTTGTAAATTGTCCATAAATTTCAACAAGTGTTAAACAATGATCTCGGTTTAACTTCAACTTGTAAATTGTCCACAAATTTCAACAAGTGTTAAACATATTTTTCTTCTCTCTGCCCCGTAATGCAAACCTGAGTTCCACTTGGGTTCTCATTATGCATGTATTCTAGAGACAATGTCAAGTATCTTGAAAAGAGAACTAGCTGAATCTTTATTTATTTACTTCGGCAAAGGAACAAAGAAATTCTAATGATAGAAAAATTTCAAATTACAAGTGTTCCAAGGCCTTGGCAACTCTTTGCCCTCACTATTTTCAAGCCGATATGCCCCTTGCCCAGCAACTGAGATGATTCGTAAGGTCCTTCCAATTTGGGCCAAGCTTGCCCTCTCTGGGATCCTTCTTGTTGCCGACGACTTTTCTTAAGACGAGGTCACCACTGAAATTCCCTTGGGTTAACCTTCTTGTTGTAAGCTCTGGCAAGCTGTTGCTGATATGCTGTGAGCTGAATTGCAGCTTTCTCTCTTCGTTCTTCTAGAAGATCTAGATCTCGGGTTAAGAGTACATCATTAGTCCCGTTCTCTACCCCCTGGGTTCTGATTCCAGGGATGCCGACCTCCAGTGGAATGACTGCTTCTGTGCTATAAGCCATGGTAAAGGGGGATTCCCCTGTTGATCTTCTCGGCGTAGTCCGATATGCCCAGAGTACATTGGACAATTCGTCTACCCACTTTCCTTTTGCTGCCTGCAGCCTCTTCTTTATCCCATCCAGAATTACTTTGTTGGATGCTTCTGCTTGTCCATTGCTTTGTGGAAAGCTTGGGGTTGAAAAGTAGTTTTTGATCTTGAACTTTGCACAGAAGTTTTGATTAGCTTACTGTCAAATTGAGTTCCATTGTCTGCAACATTGCTCTTGGAATCCCAAACCTGGTAATAATGTTTTCCAAATGAAGTTCTTCACGTCCACATCTCGGATCTGGCAAGAGGTTCAGCTTCTATCTATTTGGTGAAGTAATCTATTGCTACCAGCAAGTACTTCCTTTGTCCAGTTGCTTGGGGCAGTTGCCCGAAGAGATCCATGCCACATTGGGCAAATGGCCAAGGACTGGATACAGGGTTTAGGTCTGCTGCTGGCTGGTGTATCAGAGGTGCAAACCTTTGGCATTGTTCACACTTCTTTACATAGGCTTCTGTATCTTTCTGCATGTAAGGCCACCAATACCCCTGGGTGATGGCCCTATGAGCGAGTGATCTGCCCCCAGCGTGGCTTCCACAAATTCCTTCATGTATTTCATATAAAAAATCTTCGACTTGTAAAGGGTGTACGCACCTTAAAAGGGGTCCAGTGAAGGACCTTATGTAGAGATGTCCTTCTGCTGTTAAACTGAATCTTGCCGACTTTAATATGATCTTGTGTGCCTCCTTGTGGTCATCTGGCAGCTTTCCTTCTTTTAAGAATGCAACAATTGCGTCTATCCAGCTTGGTCCCATGTCTACGCACATTGCTTCATGCTCTGTGGTTACTGGCTTAATGCTTGGGCCCGACAAGTAGTCAATCATTATTGTCCTTGCTTTTCCAGGTTGTACTGCACTAGCTAGGTTGGCCAACGCATCGGCGTGGCTGTTATGATCTTGGTTTACCTGGAGTAGTCGACAGTTCTGGAATAAGGCTGCCAACCTGATGACCTCCTTTGCATATGATGACATTATTTCATCTCGGGCTGCATATTCTCTGTTGCCTGATTGACTATCAGTTGTGAATCACAAAAAACTATTAGCTCATCTGCTTGTACTGTTGCTGCTAGTTTTAGTTCCTGCAATGAGTGCTTCGTATTCTGCTTCGTTGTTTGAGGCCTTGAACCCCAAACGAATGATGTTCTATACTGCCCATCTGGGGATATCAGTACTACTTCTGCCCCCGCTCCTTGTCGGTTTGAACTCCCATCAACAAACATCGAAAAGAGTCACCGATGTAAATGCAGCAGGGTCTGAGTTTGTCCTCTTTCCTTTGTTCTTTTGTCTTTGGCTGGGCTTCTCCTTGCTTGTTTGGACATCGTTTATCTTGGCTCAACGGAGCCCGATGTTCGATGGATTCTGGCGTGAACTCGGCCACGAAGTTGGCCAAAACCTGGCCTTTGATTGCTGTTTTGGGCCTGTACTCCAGATCATACTGGCTAGGGTAACTGCCCATCTGGCTATTCTTCCTGTTAAGTCTCCCTGCTGCAATAGGGATTTGGGTGTTCTGTCAGTACCACAATTTTATGGGCCTGGAAGTAATTAACTTCTTTGAAGCCATTACTAAAGCCAGTGCCAATTTCTCTAAGGGTAGATACCTTGTTTCTGCGTCGGCTAGGGTTTTGCTTACATAGTAAACAGCCCTTTGCTCCCCTTTTTCTTCTCGGATTAGTACTGCACTTATCGCATGTTCTGAAACTGCCAAGTACAGGAACAGCTCCTTCCCGGTCTGGATTCGAAAGAACTAGGCTGTGGTCAGGTACTTTTCAGATCGGCTAATGCTTCTTTACTCCTCTGTCCAAAGAAAGTCTGTGGCTTTCTTCACTAAGTTGAAGAAAGGTTTGCACTTGTCTGA
Organism: Camellia japonica; assembly: GCA_030407325.1. NCBI lineage: Eukaryota > Viridiplantae > Streptophyta > Magnoliopsida > Ericales > Theaceae > Camellia > Camellia japonica. The sequence continues at coordinate 28,005 of JAPPVO010002561.1, read as the reverse complement.
GCTTTGCTTATGAACCTGTTCAGGGCTGCGGCCCTTCCAGTTAGCATCTGCACCTGTTTTGCCGACGTCGGGCTCTTCAACTCTAGATGGCCTTGATCTGATCTGGCTGGCCTCAATGCCCCTTCTGGTCACCAGGTATCCTAAAAACTTACCAGATCCAGCTCCAATGCACACTTCGATGCATTGAGTCGGAGCCGATATGTTTTAAGGATTTCAAAGACTGCTTTTAGATCGGCGAGATGACCTTAGGCCCTTGGTCTTAACGACCATGTCGTCGATGTAGACTTTACTGTTTGCCAATCAGGTGTTTGAACATTTGGTTACCAACCTTTGGTAAGTTGCTCCTGTTTTTCAACCCGAAGGCATTACTCTGTAACAGTACAGCCTTTTGGGTGATAACGCGTCTTCTCTTCGTCTGGGGTACATGCTATTGGTGATACCCCCTGTAGGCATCCAGGAAGCTCATCTTCCATGCCCTGAAGTGGCATCTATTAGCTGGTCAATCTTGGGTAGAGGAAAGCTGTCTTTGGGACAGGCTTTGTTGAGGCTGGTAAAGTCTACGCAGACCCTCCATTTACCGTTCTTCTTCTTACCACCACTGTATTGGATAGCCATGTCGGGTAGTGAACTTCTCTAATGGCCCTGGCCTCCAGAAGTCTGTCTACTTCTTCCTCTACTGCTTCGACGTGCATCAATGTCGGTCTTTCTGGCTCGTTGAATTATAGTTTGGCCGACCTATCAACATTCAGTTTGTGGCAAGTGACCTCGAGGTCATGCCAGGCATTTCGTAAGGTGTCCAAGCAAACACCTCAATATTTGCTCTCAAAAAAGCTTCCAACTCTTTTTCCTCTTCTCGGCTAAGCCTGAGCCAGAAGAAAGAAGCGTTCTTCATCCCCGTCCTGGACGAGGATTTTCTTCAGTGCCTCTTCGCTCTTCTCGGCTGGCTCCTTGCCGACGTCTTCTAGGACTTCCACGTCCTCATCTTCAATTTCTGCCTTTTCTGGCTCTCGTATGCTGCAGGTAGATTTATTGCTGCCATGGAGCAATTCTTCGCCTGCAGTGATCGCCTCTGACTTCCTCTATCCTATGCTCTGTTGGGAATCGCAATAGTTGATGCAATATTGAGGGAACTGCCCCCATCGCATGCAACCATGGCCTTCTCAAGATGATGTTGTAAGGGGAGGGTATGTCGATGATGGTGAATTCTGTCTTGATCTCCTGGTGCCAGCCTGCACCTCCAAGCTTACTGCTCCAGTGGCCATGTCGGCGTTTCATTGAACCCAACCATTGGGCCATTGGATTGTTCCATATCATCTGGGTGAAGGCCGAGCTCCTTGAACATCGACGTACATGATATCAAAAGAGCTGCCTTGGTCAATCAGGATGCGTTTCTGTTACGACCCAAACCCGCCCCTATAGGTTTGGCACCGTAACCGGCCAGTAATCCGAGGATTACCTATGGCCTCTGAACAGATTAACAAATAATAAGGGGCTGCGGAAGCAAATAACAATATACAACGTCCATTGAGCTGTGCAGACTTATATGAGACAGAAAAATTTAAAACTTTTTATATACATATATACACATCATCTTTAGTCATAATATATATACAGATTAGGCAGAAAGGGACTTAGTCCCCTTTTTCAAATACACCTGACTTATTGAACCAACAAAACGGAACTTGAAACTTGCATCACATAACGACAACACTTATCATATCCGGAACCTCCACGGGAGGCACATAGGTTGGCTGACAAAACAGATTCTAGATAGAAGCCTCTAGCCTGGTCACGCGCCTGATCACCTACATACATAAATAATACAGTAAGCTAAAGCCCAGTGAATAATAACAGAGTAAAGGGTTTTAATGAATGAGTCCATACAGATTTCAGAAATCAATTCATATTGTATCAAAATCATGCTTGATCAGATCGAAATCATAATTCAGTTTTATCAAACTCATACTTGATCAGATCATATACCGACAGAAATCATAAGTCATAGTTACATTTACGTGATACATCCATTAGCATAACTAAACTGGACGCGCAATGCGTAAGGTTATGAATAACCTCTTAGTCTTGTGAAGGAGCCTCCGGATCCGGGTAACTGGACAGCTAAGCCCCCATGGCGGGCCTCCGGTACGGGCAACAGTGCACAAACAGGACGCATAAGCGTAGGTTACACTAAATTGTTCCACAAAGGAACCTAGTTCCACAAAGAACCTTCCGCTACCGGGTCACGGCTGTAAATCTCACTTGGTACTAAGGATGTCACGAATACATGTTAGAAATTGGACAATCATTCATTGTACATAACATATCATTTCAGAAAACAGATCTCATTTGTCACACAGAAAATAAGTACTGTTGAACATATCTTTACTAAGTTATTACTCACAGTGGGCTGCAGAAGCAAATCAGACAGACTGGACATATCAGGAAAATCAGGCAGACAATGGCGCGTGACCTACACAAGCACATCACATATACACATTGAAATACAATATTACTCCCTTGATTAAACTTGCCCTTTCTAGTCCGAAGTTCTACTACGTTTATTCTTTCTCATTTAAATAAACCGAGTTCTTATTTCACATATTCTTTCATCACTAAGTCCTTCTTTTCCAAATAGATTGATCCTTTACTTGGCTTCTTAAACAATTACCACTAGATCAATGATTCATTCATTAACTAACTAATCTATGTTGATTAGTAGCTTATTACTCTTTATTGAGTCATAAATCATGTTTAGAATGCTTTGGAAAGAGATGAGGATAAAAATATGAACTAAATGCAACTTTCCAAAATGTGCTGAAAATGGGTCTTCGCTCGAGCGCCACTTTGGTCGCTCGAGCGGACTGTAAAATTTGAAGAAACTACTGGGAGGTCGATTTTCACGCTCGAGCGAGACTTCCCTCGCTCGAGCGGACAACGAAAATTCTGAAATTCCAAAATTGCAATTAAAGTTCAAATTTGGTATTTAAAGACTCAAAACATGTACCTTAGTATACAAACATGAAGAACCATTTATTAAAGTCATAAATTGCTAAATCATTTATTCAAAAATCATTTATTCAAAATCATGCCCCAATTGCCAAATTTAGTTTTAATTCATTTCCTCCATATCAAGTCAAATCCCAAATCCAAAGTGATTAATCTCTAAATTGAACTCCATAAATTTAACATGGCACCAAATTCCCCTTTTTCTTTTTAGTTACATAAAATTGATTTCAAGTTCTTTCTACTTTCCTTCTAAGCATGAAATTAAAGTCAAAAATTCCTTAGAAAATTATTCACATGTATGAAATTGACATCAAAATTACTAGTTTCATATTCTTATAAATTTTTCCAACTAATTTCCATAACCATGAGTCTACTTAATTTCTTACTTAATCCATGAGACTAATTTCGTAGCTTTCTTAATTCATGATGCATGTAACTTATTTTATATTTGACACCCAATTTCATCCTAATTCCATGAATTAAATCTCAAATCTCCAAGTATTATAGGATGGTTCTACAAAATCAAGCCAAAGGTAATTAATTTCTAATTTATTTTCCATAACCACTCACATGCATGTAACCCATTTCAAATTAACTTCTATAATTTTGAATCTAATTCAATTTCATCACCCTTTTATTAATTCCTTTTAATTTATATGAAATTGAAGTTATGTGACTCTTAGGCAAGTATTTGCATGTATGAAATTAAGATAAAAACTAACTAATTTTCTATATTCAAAATCAAATCATAATTTCATTCTTAAATTGCTCTAGTTTAGATTTTCATCAATTTCCTTCATATCTAACCCAAATTTCAACTTATCAATCTTCTACACATGAATTAAATCTTAGACCTTGAATTTCCAACATGCATGCAAGGATGAGTTTCAATTTGTGAAGAATAATAGAAATCAAACTCTAACTAATTAATTTCCAAATATATAACCATGATCTTAACACATAATTCAAAATTTCTTCATCTTCTTGCTAATTCCTATTAATTACATGATTTTGAGTCCAAGTTTAACAAATTTAAGAAATCATAACTCATATCCTTCAACCTAACTTGATTTACATGCAAAAATCTAATTTCTATCCATTTATATAAATGATCTACAAATCTTCATTTTAATCTTCTCAAAATTCATCTTGAATTAATTTATATCTAGATTATTTAAACAACACTATAAAGAAGATAAAATTTCTTACCTTAAGATGATTTTTCCACAATTTTTAGTTTGAATTTTGGCAACCCATAAAACCCTCTTCCTTTCTTCTTCTTCCTTGGGTTGAACTCTCTCTCTCTCTCTCTCTCTCTCTCTCTCTCTCTCTTTCCTATGGTTTTTCTTCCCAGCAGAACACCCAAAAATGGGTCTTGATTCAACTCCTTTAACACTTACATATATGCACACATCTCTTGTTTACACATCATGCACACGTGCACCTTGATTTAAGCCTCCAACACACACCCACATACACCCTCAAATTAACACCATTCAACTTGTGATTAAAATTAACTTAATTAGGCAACACTTAGTCTTAATAAATTTCAATTAGCACATCATTAAATTAATTATGACTAATCATAAATCCCTCATAATTTAATTGATTTAATTGACTTCCACGAAGGCCCAATTAATTATATTTAATTCTATCAATCTGAATCAGATTCTTAGTCAGACTCCCAAAAGGCTCCAAATAATAAATCGAACTTATTGCCATCATCAATTTTGATTTTCCAAATCATCTAGGCCTTCAATTTCTGATCAGACTCAAATTTTCATCAATAAATTACATATTCAAATTGGGCACATCATAATTAAATTTAATTTATAATAATCACAATCCTCAATCCTCATGACTTAATCAACTCCAATTGGGACCTAATTAATCGAATCTCAATCTTACTAAACTGAATTGAATATTTAATTAAACTCCCAAATGGGTCCATAATTAACATTAAATTGATTCGACTTCTTAACTTCACTTACTTAAGCCATTTGGACCCTTAATTTCTAATTCCAAAATAAACCTTCAATAAAATCATATACGAGTCAGATTCCACAATTCTCATAAATCCCAAATAAATTATAATACTCGGCAATTAAATCTCAAATCCTCTTAATTAATCAAGTACTAATCATTATACGTGATGGGGTTGTTACAGTTTCACTTGGCACTCCCCAACCTAGAGGGATACTACCAAGGTATCATTATGCGGATGCTGGACCATCTCTAGGTCTGCTTCAGTAAAGGTTATCATTGGTCCCTGGCGTTCTTCTGCCCGATGTCTCTTCTCCCCGACTTGGTAGACATGTTGTAGGTGTTTTACCTTCTGGGTTTCTCCTCGGATTTTGTTTTTGTTGACCTTCGAGTGGATTACATTGACTACTCGAGGTCCTCCTACCTGCGGCTGCTGTGCTGGGAGAGGTGGGGCTGCTGGTGCCTAAGGCAATCTTGCCCGTTCTTCCCTTGTCCTAGTCTCATCGACAAGGTCTCTCAGATGTCCTTGTCTCACCAGGTCTTCCAAGTATGTTTTCAGGGCTCTACAACCCTGAGTTGTATGCCCATCTTCATTATGGTAGGCACAATGCCTGCCAATGTTTCTTCCCATGAACTCTCCTGGAGTCCTCTCTGGCGTTCTGAAATAGGGCTGGTTCCGAATTTGATCCAGGACTTTGTGAATTGGGATTCGGAACACAGTTGTCATTGCTTGCACAGCCCTCAGTTCTGCCTCTTGTTTGAAGGATCCGTTGTTACCTCGGCCTCGCTTCGGCGTGCCGTTTCCTTTCTCTTGCTTTGTTTCCTTGGTCCCCGATATGTCTTCTTCGGCTCTGGCATACTTCTCGATTCTTGCCATGAGCTTTTCCATGCTTTTTGGCAATGTCTTTGCCAAAGACTTCCGCAGTGGAGAGTTGTCTTTTAGGCCGTTTTTGAAAGACACGACCGCCACTTCTTGATTACACTCGGGTATTCGGTTGAACACCTCATAGTATCTTTTTGCATAGGCCCTAAGCCTTCATCCTTGCTGATCTTCAGAGCCATCAATGCGTCCATCCTTAATGGCTGCAGCTTGTTTGTCACGAACCTGGCCACAAACATCTCGGCCAGGCCTTCCCAAGTCTTCATGCTTCCCTTTGGTAGGTTGTGAAACCAATCTGAAGCAATCTCCCCAAAGGATGAGGGGAACACTTTGCAGAGCAACGGCTCGTTCCCACTATACAATGCCATTGAGTTCAAATATAATCCAACGTGGAAGTTGGGGTCTGACTTACCATCGTATATTTGGAACCTCGGCATACTGAATCTCTTCGGCGCCTCAAACCTGTCCAACTCTATCGAGAATGGTGTCCTCGGCTTATCTGTGGAGGTTACCTCGGCATCGGCGTTCTGTTGCTTCCTCTTGAGGTAATCTCTCAAGTTTTCTTTGCTCCGCCCAGGAGCTCGGCTATCTTTCGACTTCAGTCTTTTCGGTATACTACTCTCGGCCTCGTGGTGAGCCCTTTTCAATCTTTCTCCATGAGTTGTGTCGAAGCATAGTGCCCGCCCTTGAACATGCCGATGTTCTTTGGGGTCGGCCTTCTTGGTGTGTTGTGTCCTTTGTGACTCTTCCTTTCTTGACTCCCCTCTTCCGACCTCCCTTGAAGGCCGGTGAGAGTGTCTTTCGCTTCTGGTGTGCTGGGGGGCTTCTGGGATTGCTTTCTGCCCTCCCTTCTGGGCATTGGCCGCTGGAATCGGCGTGTCCTGCAACGGGTATGGTGGCTGCATGACGTTATTTTGCATCATAAAATTGACGACCGATTGCAGGTCTGCCAATTTGTTTGCCATCTCTTTCACCTCTTCGTCCCTTCGTAGGCACCTGTCCTTCCATACCTGGAGGTCGCCTTCGTTGTAGTACCCGCTTTGATTAGGTTTCTTTGGTACGTCGCTAGTTTGGCTGACGTCTTTTACTCCGTGAGTTTGCTCATGAGTTTCTGCGTTGGACCTGTCTCCTTCGACATCAAGGTCAATAGGTCTCCCACTCCCAGCAGGAGTGTCGTCCCTAATCTTTTCCTTCTGTCCATTACTGGCCATCTATTCTACTTTCTTTCCCACATACGGCGCCAAATTGTGTGGGTGATTTTCCGACCACACTGCCAACTCAGTAATCAGCTGGAGAGAACTGGCAGAATAGATGACACCTGGCTAACCTGTAACAGAAAGAGAAGATTCCGGCGGTGGTTCGTACAGCTGGGGGCACTCCGACGATCAAGTCAGTATATCTCTCAAATATAATCAATAGTGCTAAACTCACTGTTCAGAATATAAATTGCGTACCTTAGACCCACGGGGGTGCCTTTCTTTTATAGTTAACTTAATCCTAGTCCCGATAGAAGCCTGACTTCTATGGACTCCCATTCAGTACTTACTTTGGACTCCTCAAGAGATAAGGATAATCTCTCTAAGAGTCTTACCTTAACCCAAACTGAAGTCTTTCATCATTCTAGGACTCTTGCCCCTTATCCGCTTATCTCGGATTCCGATATCTTCGCAGATAACCTCGGCCTTGCGGAGATCTCCTCGGCGTTATGACCAAGACACGTGGCACCTCGGCTGACATGTCGACGTCACCTTGCCACGTGTTAGTACTCAGAAAATATATCCCCACAATGTTAATGTTTGTGGGTATCATTTCTGGAAACCCTCACAAGACTTTACTCGTCCACTTGGGGTAACCTTGTGGTTTAAAGGCTTGTTGCATATGCTAAATGCAACCGTTTTCCCATGAAAGAGGAAATAGATAGAATTTATTTAATTTAATTTTATTTTATTTTACTTGCTTGAGGACTAGCAAGTAGTAAGTTGGGGGATGTGATTAAGGCCGAAATGTGCATCATTAAGGCTGTTAATTATAATCTCTTAACTTCACTTGCTGGTCAAACCGTATATTTTATGTGTGTTGAATGTCAATCAGGTTGTACATAGTCGGAGCATAAAATGGGCAAAAAGACAGAATTTGGAGAGAGTTGACTTTCCCGCACGTGTGTTGACTTTTTCTGGAAAAGTCAACCCGACGTTTTAAACCTGTTTGGAAGGGATCAGAAGTATAAAAAGGTAAGGAAAAGGCTGGATTAGGGTTCTGAACTTTTTTTGACCTAAAGAGAGAGGCTAGGGTTTGGAAGGGAAGAGAAACAAATAGCTTCAAGGATGTCTCCCATGCTGGTTTTTTTCTCCATCTACCTCCTTCCACTCCTCCATGAGTGGCTAGTCTCCTTTTCTAGGGTTTTGATGAAACCCTAGCCATGTAATTATTTAGTTTTCTTTTTGATTTTTAATTATGTAAAGGTTTGAACATTTGTATGGTGATTCAGAAGTTTCTTTTATATATTTTTCATTATTTCTTCGAATATTTGACTTTCTGTGATTGTTGAATGTTATCCATATATGAGTTTTCTATTACTTCACATTCAAGGTATGAGACGAACCATACTACGAGGAACGAGTCATATCACTACCCTAGTTTAGAGTGAACGATTCGTATTACTTGAGATGGTTCGTGCTCGTACATTGAACGTTATGATCTTCTTGTTAAATGCTTTGAGCTTGTAGTTGCGAAGCATTAATTCATTCAAACCATAGCATAATTGATTTCAATTGGAAACCCTAATTACGTGGCTAGTGGTGGACTCTTTGCCCTAGTTTTTCCCCCAATTTAGTAAATCCACTGTCAGTATAGTTGATAATTTAATTCCTTAGTTTATTTTATTTGTTATTAAATTAGGTTATGAACAGTCAATCTTTTTATCAAAATTAATTTAGGAATTTAACAATTAAATTAGTTTAATTTCACAATTGTCCCTGTGGATTGATACCTGGACTTGCCATTATTCTAAAAGAATTTGGTGTAGTTTAGTATTTATTTTTGGTGTGTTCAACGACCCACCAGAAATGGTAGTGGTAGTGGCGATAGAGGGCTTGTGAGCGGTGGCAACACTACAACAAAAACACATTTTAGTGACACCATACTAGTGGCATGTTCTTAAAAAATGTTGCAAAAAGAATATTTGGTGGCATTTTTTAAAAAAATGTCATAGAGCCACAAACATACAAGGCTTTAGTGGCATTTCAATTAAAAAAAGCGTTATTTCACTACAACAAAAATGTCACTACAACAAATTTACACTTTAGTGACACTACACTAGTGACATGTTTTTAGAAAATGCCACAAAAATAAAATTGGCATTAAATGTTTTAGAAAAATGCCACAGAACCACAAACATATAAGGCTCTAATGACATTTCAATAAAGAAATGTCACATCAATTTTATGACATTTTATAAAATAATGACACAAAAAATTATGTTCGTGACATTTAACAATAGATGCCACTAAACTTTAGTAGCAATGGCATTTTTAAAAAAATGTCAGGACACTAAGTAGGTGCAAATTACTTTTTATGGCACTTAGGTGAAAAGTGTCATAAACAAATATTTTATAGCATTTTGAGAAATGCCACTAAGCCAAAAACTTTCCAAGCTTATAATGGCATTTTTTGAAAAAATAAAAAATGCCAATATATTTTCTAAATTTTTAAAATGTAGTAAATGATTAAAAATAAATAAATTAAACTCAATATACATTACAAGAAAAAGCACATTCGGCGACTAAATTTCCTAACCAAAAAAAATTTGGTCGCTGAAAGTATAGCTTTCAGCGACCAAAACAGCATTAATAGTCAAAAGTAAAACTTTTTGGCGACTAAACAATTTTAGTGGCCAAAAGTCTACAATTGGCGACTAAAACTAAGTTTGGTCACTGATTATATGGGTTTTAGTGACTAAAAAATTTTTAGTAGCCCAAAGTAAAACTTTTTGGCGACTAAAAAATTTAGTAGCTAAAAGTCTACAATTAACGACTAAAAATAAGTTTGGTCGTTAATTATATGGGTTTTACCAACTAAAAAAATTTTAGTAGCCAAAAGTAAAGATTTTTGGTGATTGAAAAAATTTTAGTAGTCAAAAGTCTACAATTGGCGACTAAAAAATAAGTTTAGTCGCCAAAAGTGATCATTTTTAGCGCGGGAGAACTAAAATCTTAAGGCGGGAATTAAATTTTTTGGCCACCAAAATTTTGGTAGCTGAAAGTGCATCTTCGGCTACCAAATCCGATTTTGGTCGGCAAAAGTTAAGTTTTTTAGCAACTAAAAAATAATTAGTAGCCAAAAGTATAGAATTGGCGACTAAAAAATATTTTTAGTTGCCAAAAGTGGTTTTTTTTTTTTTTATTTTGCTAGTAAATAGTTTATTTTACATAAATTATGTTCAATAAAATAATTATGTTTATACATATACTTTTATATTAATATGGATGTATGTACTATATAAATAATATATGTTGCATATATAATCATGTGGTGCTATAGAGGTGTAGTGGGAAGAGTGTGGTGTATAAGGTTTATGGTGCGGGAGGTTGGCGGTTCGAGTCTCCGCAAGAGCGGTTAAAAATGTTTTACAACGAATTATCGTCACGAAAGGCACTTGATTGCGTCACGAATAGTGCCTACCCTGACATTAAAGTGTCACTGAAAGATTTTAGTCTTGATGGTGTAATGACACTTATAAGTGTCACTAACTCTTTTTTTAATGGCGCTTGATAGTGTCACAAATAATATCTACCATGACATCAAAATATCATTGAAAGTTTTTAGCCATAATGGTGTAGTGGCACTTGCAAGTATTTACCGTGGCACTAGTATCTATCGTGGCACGGATACAAATAGCACTTGTTCAAAATGCCACAAGATTAAAAAATATCATTAAACTAATAGTTTTGTTGCACTTTCAAATGTCATTGAACTAAGAAAATGTTGTAGTGCAACAATGATGGAGTGGTGTGTGGATGGAAGAAAAATTAGAATTTTAAAAATTAAAGATGATGATATTATTGTAATAAAGAGATGTATATTGAGAAATTTAAATATGTACATGTCACGACCCAAACCCGCCCCTATGGATTTAGCACCGTAACCGGCCAGTAATCCGAGATTACCGAAGGCCTGCTTAACAGTAATACAGTAAAACAGAGTACAGGGGCATGGCGGAAGCCAATACAGTAAATAAACAATGCCCAATGAGTTCTGACAGTCTGTATGCAAAAAGACTTTTCATACATTCACATATATATACGGTACAGAACAATATGCAAAACATTTACAAACATTCAGGACAGGGATCAAGTCCCTATTAACCAGTACAGTGTAGTCTATACAGTAAACAAAACAGTACAGGAGGGGCAAAACTAAAACACCCCATAGCCTAAGCTTGGCAGGCTCGGAATCTCGCAGTGAGGCACATTGGTTGGCTTGACAAAACTGGAGTTTACCCCGACGCCTCTAGCTTTGATCCGGTGCCTGTAAACCTACATATATATATATGAGCAGTGAGCTAAAGCCTAGTGAATAACATAACGCGCAAAGAGGTTTAGAATGAATGTCCTTACAGTACAGTAATGAAAACAGTTCATTAAATCAGTATTTCAGTCTTTCAGTCAATCGGTCATATGTGGTACATCCATTAGCATAACAGTAAATAGTAGGTCTTGAAAGACCAAACAGTAATGATGGCCATCAATCAGTAAACAGTAGTGGTTCCACGAGGGAATCGACAGAGATCTCTGTAACAGTAACAGTAAACAGTAGGTGCTAAGGACACCATAGTACAGTTCAGAAATAAAGGACATACATTCATTCAGTAATCAATATCAGTTCAGTAAACAGTTCCGTTCAGTGTTCAGAAAATAATCATTTGAACATATCTTTACACAGTTGTTACTCACAGAGTTCTGGGCTACAGTGAACTAGAGCGTCTCCTCGGAAAGCCAACCCTACACAGTTTACAAATTGAACATACACTAAGCTACACAGTTGGGAAAGATAATTACTTAATCCCTAATTTGCCTCGGTGTGGTTTTACATCTATATCCTCTTTAAGATGCCTTAAATATGCCCTAGGAATGCCTAGGATGGAAAGAGGATGCAAAGATGCACTTAGAAATATTTTACAAAATTTGCTGAAAACAGAGGTCTCGCTCAAGCGTGGCTTTCTACGCTCGAGCGGACATGCAGACAAAGGAGCTCCGCTCGAGCGTGAATTCCGTTGTTCGAGCGGACTGTGTGCTATAGTAAAAATGCTGGATGCTCCAAATTTACGCTCGATGGACGCTCGACCCTCGCTCGAGCGTAAGACACAAGTCCTCGCTCGAGCAGACTGTGAACTCATGCAAAGTACTGGATGCACCCATTTCACGCTCGAGCGTAGATTTTCTTGCTCGAGCGGAAGGCATGATCACAGAGTGTACGCTCGAGCGTGGACTTCCTCGCTTGAGCGTAGGTCCAAAATCTAGAAATCCCAAATTTGAACCTCAAGCTCAAAATCAAGTTTAAATGCAAAATTTTCGATCCTCTTGGGCTGAAAACCTGGAAAACACTTGTAAACACTTAAAACAACATGATTTAAAGCTCAATTTGAGAAATCAAGGCCCAAGGGTGTTTAATTCAAACTCAATTTCAAACCAATTTTCATGAACATGAAGAACATGCAACATGCATGGATTAAACTCAATTCAAAGCTTCAAAACATGCTCTAATGAGCCAATTCTTTTCAAAATAAGATGAACACATGGTCTATAACGTAAACATGAACATGCATGCAACATTTTCCATGAAATCAACCCAAAACTCTTCAATGCACACATGCATGCAACAATTAAGCTTTATATCAACACTATTGAACCAATTCATGTCTTAACTCTACAATTTGACATGAATCATGCAAGAACAATCTTAACTACAACAATGAGAGGTTCAATTACCTTACCTAGGTCTTGAATGCAAGATGAACAAGCTCAACTATACAATCTATACTTCAAATCCTTCAATTTCCAAGCAATCTACAAGTGAATTCAAGTCTCTCACTTCCTCTCTCTCTAAATTCGGTGGAGCTCAACAAAATGTGGCTGATAAAATGTTTGCCTAAGTATATGTAAGGCTCAATATGTTGAGGTAGTGGGCCACTAAGGGTGGCAAAATGGTAAATAAGGCAACTTGTTCAACTTAGCTTATTTTATTCTAATTTAATCACACTAAATCACATTTCAGATAGTTATGTCATAAAATCACATAAATTATGATGATCCTAAAACATCAACCAATTTCTGATTCGGCCGCCGATAAGGCCTTCAATTTACAATTTAAACATATAAACATGAACAGATAATCACACAGTCAAACAGATAGAATACAATTCAAACAGATATATATTCAATCAATTCAGTTCAGATTTCAGTCAGTCAGTTCAGTAACTCAATCAGTTCAATTATCAATCATAATCAGTCTTGGTTTAAGAGTAATCGGTGGTTATTCGGTAAATAGTGGTGAGAGTTATTACAGTACACTAAGAAAAATTAGTGTGTAAAAATAAAATCACCCTTATCTTATAGTGGTTAGTCACAATCAACCGTTTTTTACTTACACACGTCACATATGTCCAAAAACTAGTATATATATATATTTGAAATAATGTTAAACAAACTAACATTATAAAATTTTTAATGTTAATATAGTGATTGTAAATTACATTGACTTTCCGTGAAATTTTATAACAAATACAATGAGTACTATAATTTTGATATAATTATAATAGTTTTTTTACGCTATATTTGGTTAGAAGATTTAAGGAGGGATTTGAAGAGAAAAAGGAAAAAGATATGTGAAACTATGTGAAATGTAGGTATATTTTATTCACATTTCACCTACCTTTTCCATTTCCCTTTCTAAATCCCTCGTCAAATCCCCCAACCAAACAAAGCATTAAGGTTTTAATTCATGTAATATTTAGCTGATTTTCTATAAAAAATTTATTAGTCATATAAATAAAAAATAATATAATCATTTTTTTTACATTAAAATAAATATTTTACCTTGTTTATTAGGTTGTCTTTACATTATTTGCACTAGTTCTGGTCTTGGTCCTTTAATCTTACTAAAAGGGACCATCTAAAATATCTATACTATATATTAAGTAAAAGGGGGTTTTTAACCCCAAGCCTTATGGGAGTTCCAATCTCCCAATCTAAATTTTCTGATTTTTTGATTTAAAAAAAAAAAAAAACTTAGCATTTATTAACTTCTCCCAACTCCCAAGTCTTACCCTCATAATAACATTTTAATGCATTAAGAACAAGCATAAAAAAAATTCTTTGAAATCCAACACATATGAATTTTTTGAAAAGTCCCAACACATATGATTATTATCCCTCATAATAACACTTTAATGCATTAAGAACAAACATAAAAAAAATTTCTTGGAAAGGCCAACACATATGATTATTATCAAAATATTAAACTTTAACATAATATAATAAAAAAAAAGACATTTAATTCCTTGAAAAGTCTAACACATACGATTATTATCAAAATATTAAACTTTAATATAATATAAAAAAGGAAAAAAAGAAGACATTTAAAAAAAAAAAAAGACATTTAAAAATCGCAATTCACATATATAGATAATTGTAAACACAATCCGTGCATAGCACGTGTGATATGCTAGTACTATATATTAAGCAAAAGGGGGTTTTTAACCCCAAGCTTTGTGGGAGCTACAATCTCCCAATCTAAATTTTCTAATTTTTTGATTTAAAAAAAAATAAAATCTTAACATTTATTAACTTCTCCCAACTCCCAAGTCTTACCATCGTAATAACACTTTAATGCATTAAGAACAAGCATAAAAAAAAATTCTTTGAAATCCAACACATATGAATTCCTTGAAAAGTCCCAACACATATGATTATTATCTCTTATAATAACACTTTAATGCATTAAGAGCAAGCATAAAAAAAATTTCTTGAAAAGTCCAATACAAATGATTATTATCAAAATATTAAACTTTAATATAATATAATAATAAAAAAAGACATTTAATTCTTTGAAAAGTCCAACACATATGATTATTATCAAAATATTAAACTTTAATATAATATAAAAAAGGAAAAAAGAAGACATTTAAAAAAAAAATTGAAAATCACAATTCACATATATAAATAATTGTATACACAATCCGTGCATAGCACGGGTGATATGCTAGTGTATATATATATACACATATATCTTACTAGGGGACATGTGTAATTATGTCAAAACTGTAAGATTGGCTATATTTTCTTCAAGCCTCATGGGTAGTCAAGGTAATTAACCATTTACTAATTTATAAAACATTTTTTATATTTATGTATGCTTAATTTAAATTCGAATTTTTTATAGTGCATTACTTGTAGTGCACCTTGCAGTGCTCCAAAACAATATCATTTTGGGAGGAAGGGGAAGAGAAAAAGTGTATGTTTTAATTTTTTTTTATTAAATATTATGAAAATACCTAATAATTTTTCAAAATGATATTGTTTTGAAATATTTCAGAGTGTATTACCAACAATACACTACAGAGAGGATCCAGATTCACTTAATTCAGCCACATGGGTTCGCCCATGTAAGAGTAACAGTACAACTATTAAATTGTCCAGTTTAATAGAATTTATTGGTCATTATAATTTATATTCAAATAAAAAATTAACCTCTATATTTTTATAATAGAAAAACCAATAAATAACTACATACGAAATTAATAAAATTGATATTATTAAGTAATGAATGAATAGTTGAGGATCATGTCATGCCATCTAGTAGGCAGTAAAAAAATTTAAAAATTTAAGAGAGCTATTCTATATATATATATATACATATTGTAAAAATACTCATAAATTATAAAGATAATAGAAGAAAATTGAAAAAACTTGAGGGTCTTGCCCTCATTTGACCCATCCCTAACTTCGTTCGTATAAGTACGGGAGAAGTCAAACCCTCACCAGTACAATGTTATTTGCTTTGGACGTAACATAAGTACAATATTGTTCGCTTTGGGCGTACACTCCCGAGCGGTAGTCTCCCACCAGACCAATATTATTCGTTTTAGACATACCTTCACAAGATCTCCTGCCAAATTAATATTGTCCGATTTGGACGTACCTTCATGACTGATGTAGGACCACATAGGCCCCCAGCTAATTGGTTTCCCACAGACGGCGTCAACCCCTCATCAGCACAATATTATCCGCTTTGGGCGTACTTTCACGGTTTTATTCTTCCCTTAGAAGGAGTTAGTCAACTTATAAAGTGAAATATAATAAGCTCACAGAGTAATATGGGATGCATCCACAAGTACTCATTGAGCACTAAAGGAGCTAAATTTTTTTATTTTGGAGTAATAATCTTGACAAGAATGTGAAACAAAAAGAAAATTAAATAATAATTTTGAAAGATCATGGATTTGACGTCGGCTCTTGATCCCCAATTAGAAAAAATAGAATAAAAAATTAAATAAAACTCGATCTTGTGATCATCATGGCAAATGCATGATTCTAAGTTAATATTTGGATCACTAAATATTTTACTTAGAATCTATTGAACCTTGCAATAACCTAAACTCTTAATAAATTGATTTGTTAAAAACTAATAAAGTTCGACCAAATCAAACAATTTAACAGTTAAATGTCATATTATCAATCTGATTTTGAAGAACATTTGGGTTTCTTGAAGATTTTTCCTTCCAAAAATATCTGGCCAATACACAATCCTGTAATAGATTATTAGGCCAAAAAGTATAACACAGATATGAGTAGGGGTGACAAACGGCCTGATGGTCCGCCCAACCCGTTCGACCCAACTTGATATTCTTAGAACTTGAGAAAAATATTTAGCTCATAGGGCCGAACTGGACAAAGTGTTTGAGCTCATTTAATTTTCTAATTGAGCTTGGGATAAAGAGGTTTATCATAGACTGGCCCAACTCGCCCATTTAGAAAATATTAATATTAATTTTTATATTATTTAATTACAAAATAAATTAAAAAAATAATAAAAGATACAACAAAATTTACTTTTTTCTATAGCTTAAACTAAACTAAAGCACTTCTTAAATTTTTTTATTTATTTTATAATTGAGTTTTATAAATATTTTAAATTCAAATAATTATTAAAAAGGTTTAAATAATTTAATAGTCCTTCAAGAAGAAAAAAAATTGTAATAGTTCAAATGTATTGGATTAAGTGGGTAGGTTTAGAATTTAAACATTCTTTTAGGACTAAGTTTGGGATTAAAAATGCTAGAGATCTCAAAAGTTCTATCAAAATTTCTACCAAATGTCTTGTGAGACATTTAATAGAAATTTTGGTAAAATTTTTAAAATTTTTAACATTGTTCATTTGGAATAATTAGATTATGCCTGATATAAGTTCCGACCAAGCATGAAATTAATGCACACATATTTTTACTATACAATATTCGTCGGGCCCGAATCTGTCCGAACATAATTTTTATCCATCCTACATATGAGTCCAATTCCAAGAAAGTAGGCTTTTGTTGGAAAATTTGAAAATTTGGATACCCCTCATCTCTTGTTATCAACTCTCCATAATGATATAGCGCACATGACTAGAATAAGGGTTTTTTTTTTTTTTTTTTTAATGCTACATAAACAAAATTTATAGAAAAATGTTTGAGACAATTTCGAGCTATTTGAGCCACAAAAATTGTGACTCTCAACCATTACTGAAATTTATATATGTAATGTTACACAAATTCATGTAGTTTATATGCACTTATTCATTGAAAATTAGAGTTTACGTTTTAAATATGTCCCTATAACCTAACATTTATAAGTTTTTTTGAGTAATATGAAATTAAAGCACACATATTTTTACTATAGAATGTTCGCCTGGCCCGAATCTGTCCGAACTTAATGTTTGTCCATCCTACATATGAGTCCAATTCCAAGAAAGTAGGCTTTTGTTGGAAAATTTGGATACCCCTCATTTTTTGTTATCAACTCTCCGTGAGAGCATTGATAGAGACCCCCTCCAATCACCACCTCCACTACCCCTCCACACACACGTAGCGGGTGGTGATTGGAGGAGAAGGAAAAAAAAAATAAATAAAAGAAGAAAAATTGGCCAATGGAAGAGAAAGGGTGTCAAAGGGGGTGGGAGGAAAAGGGGGTTTGAAACATTTTTCTTTTATATATAATGTTACACAAATTCGTGTAGTTTATATGCATTTATTCATTGAAAATTATAGTTTACGGTTTTAAATATGTAACTGTAACCTAATATTTATAAGTTTTTTGAGTAATATTTTTCTTAACCAAAAGTTTCTTAAAAATAACGACAAGCTTAATTAGGGTTGGAGAATCTTTTATCTCCAATAAAAATGTTATACAAATTGACAAATCTCTTGCACAAGCTCCATGTCATGGAAAACTCATTTGGGGGCTGTTGTGCACCTTTAAATAGGTGATATGGTAAGAAAATTATGATTTTTATGGTGAAAGTTATGATTAGTAAAATTATGGTATGTATTCTTAATTATAAACAACAAAGTTGTACATTTTGTGATAGGTAAAAAAGTTATATTTTTTGTGATAATTAAAATATTATATTTTTTGTGATAAAAATTATTATGATAGAAGTTATACTTTTTGTATAAAATGCATATCATAGTAGCCTTTCCTCTCATCATATTGTGTTTCCACCATGTGAGTAGAGAAGAGCTTAATTTTAGTTATGCTGTGTTTGGTTGGAGGATTTGGAGAGGGATTTGGAAAGGGAAAGGGAAAAGGTGTGTGAAACTAGGTGAAATATAGGCATGTTTTATTTACATTTCACCTACCATTTCCATTTCCCTTTCCAAATCCCTCCTCAAATCCCCCAACCAAACACAACATTAAGGATTTTTTGTTTTCAAGTTCTCTGTTCCAATTTTGTCTTAAAGAACTGTCAATTATTAGATCATATGAAAATTTTAAGATACAAAAATCTCAATATATGATTAAATTGCTATCAAAGTTTTGGGATATAAAATAACAAAAGATAGATCATATGAAAATTTTGAGATATAAAAATCTCAATATATGATTAAATTGCTATCAAAATTTTGGGATAAAAAATAACAAAAGATCGTGTGCCTTTAGTTTCCCTAGTAATGTTAGAGATTTCAAAAATTTTGTTAAATTTTCTACCAAATGTCTCATATAAATGTGAGACCCACATGTGAGACATTGAGTAAAACTTTTGGGATCTCTAGTATTTTTCTAGTTTCCCCCCAACCCCCCATAAAGCTGGACAAAGGATTGTTGCTGTGCCGCAAGGAACTACAATCCTATTGTGAGGTGCTTTGGGAGTTTTTTCCGGACCTATTTTGATAATTCGTACTATTCATATTGTAAGATTTATTAAGCATATCATCTATATAAAAAAAAAAAAAAAGTTAATCGGATATCTGTAACTCCATGGTTATGTCTTAATTGTTTGAAATAACTTATCAAAATCATGTTAATTGTTTATTTTTTAAAAATAAATGTGCTCTTGATATGGGATCACAGATGTGTAATTGACTTAATTTTTTGTTTGGATGATTTATTTGTTGAACCTTACAATATAACGGCTTGGATCATTAAAATAGTCTTGGAACAAATTCCCATAGGACCTCATGACAAGTCATTGTGTCACAAGGCACAACAGGAATTCCAATTCCCTTATAAAGCTAAAAAAGTCGGAAATAAGAGTGACCTAAAATTTGAACACAAAATAGGTTTCGTCTTCTTCCTACGAGGGACAAAGGGCATCAATTTTGATGAAAATTCCAAGCACTTGTTGCCAATGGACTTGAAGATCCACTGGGACCATATCTTCCTCTTAATTCTTCTAAATATACCGAGAGCATCATGCATGTTGGATCCGTGTACACACTCTTATTTTTTCCATTTATGGTTTTGAACTTAAAACTTGTTTGGATCATCATTTTTATTAGTCCAGTTTTATGTAATTTTTAATGAATTAAAAGTTGATAATCTAAATACAAAAAGCATCCCCTTCACAAATTACTCAATAATTAGCTTCTTTTTCAAGTTATTAAAATCATTTTATGGTGTTTGGAGTTTTTCTTATTTGACGACTTTTTCTTTGGCTTATTTTCATTTTTAGTGATTTTTTTTTTTTGTATAAATTTTAAAAAAAATTAGGCTTCTAAATTCAACTCGACAAGAAAAAATTTAAAAATTTCAAAAAAAAGAAAAAGAAAAAAAATGCCAAAAATTATTTTGACTTTTTTCATTTTTTTTTGAAATTTTTTATAAAGAATTTAGTTTTTTAAGTCATCTAAAAAAGACGGATCAAAAAAATAAAAAATTTTAACATAATATTTAAAAAAAAAAGTCACTAAAAAAAAATAAAAACCACTTTTTAAGTGTTGCCAACCACCAAAGATCATAGCATCCCTATATCTGCACCAAGCACCCTATTAGCATTTTTTGATGAACTTTTACTTCATAATGGACGTCTTTTCAATTGATATTTCACATTTTACCTTCTTATGCAGACCATAGAATTTTACCTTTTTTCTTCTTTTGTTTTTTTTTTTAACAAAAAGGTAAACCTAAGCCATCTCTAGCGTTTTATTAAATTTATCATTAAATTTAAATTTGATAAAAAAATATATTTAAAATTTTTTTTTTTTACCTCTAACGGTTTCATTAAAACTATATCAAATTGAGAACAACTCAAATCTTTCACTAAACTGAGGATGTCTTGCCTTTTTCAATAATTTATTATATATAGCTGTTAAGTGGTGACTCACCGGACGACCGGTCGAACGTCTGGCCCAATATCCTCCCGGATGACCACCTCAAGTCAAAAATTAGTAAAAAATTTACATTAACTGGTCGACCGTTTAGATGACCACCTCTGTATTTTTTTTTTTTTTTTTGACCTGTACACCATTAGTGCTACTGTCATTATGTTCAATATGTATGAATTGACCCAATTGGAATTTATCACTAAGAATTAGATCATCATGTTCATCAGATAGAGAAACATAGGTGGCATGAGATGAATCTAATACCTTGAGGTAAAACCCTTGGTTTGGGAAGAGTTCACAACTAGCTAGTGCAGGGACAATGCTCACTATTTGCAATAGAGATGACCTGTGCTCACCGACAATCTTCACATCTGTGTTCATATGTTGTAGAAGCTTCAATAGAACACCAGAGACCAAAGTAGTCATTGTTGGGGACTTCAAGATGCATCACTTTGAGAAAGCCTAGATAGAGAATTTCAATCTCTTCTCTGAGAACACAACAAATCTTAAGGAGGTATTGGAAAACAAGGGTTTTCACCCAGAAAATGAATCTTGGCGGGTAGTAGAGAGAGAAAATGAAAGTTGTTACCCAGAAAAGTTAAATTGTACAAAACCAAATCAAACCCAGAAAAGTTGTTACAGATTTTTCGGATTGCACTTGCCGGTCGTCTGGGAGATGACCTATGTTTTGTTGACAGTTAAAACTTCACCATTGGAGAGCTTGATATCAGATAGAGAAGTTCATCAAATTTTTACTTAGATTTGGTGAAATATTTGGTTAGCCGTTGAAGATGTCCTAAGGCCAATTGGATTAATATGAAATAAGATTAACTCACATCTCATGTAAGATTAAAGGTAGCGTTTAGTTTGGTTTTAAAATTATAATTTGAGAATGGAGTTGTATTTTAAATTTGTGAGTTGTTAAATTATGATTTGAAAAGAGAAAATGTGTTTGGTTATGAGTTTTGAATTGAATTTTAAATTTTTGAAATGAGTTTTGAAATAAAAAAAAAAAAGTTGTTTGGTTATGAATTTTGAAAAGAATTTTCAAAAATTAATTTAAAAACTTATAATTCATAACCAAACACACAACTCAAAACTTTATTGAAAATTCTATTCAAAACTCATAATCAAACTTTTTTTAAAATTCAATTCAAAAAAATTATTATTGAAAAAAATAAATTTTTTATTTAAAAAATTCAAAAAATTCCGAAAATATTTTTTTATTTAAAATATTAAAAAAATATATTATTTTTTGCTAAAAAATATTCAGCTAGTGCTTTAAAAATACTTTTGATTGAATTTTTTTTAAATTATTTTGTTCAAAAATGTTTTTTTTAAAAAAAAAAAATTTATTGTGACAAATTAATTTTTATTTTAATTTTTTTGTTAATTTTAAATAAATAGCCAAATAATTTGTCATTTTAGTCTAAAAAAATAATTTATATATTTAAAAAAATATCAAAAAAAAATATAAATTTTTTTTTTTCAAATAACAGTTGGCAATTGTAAAAAAAAAGTATTGTTCCGCTTAGTCGGACGGACGTCCGGGCAGACTATCGGGTAGATCCAAAAATTCAAAAACTGTCCAAGAGGATGTACGGGCGGACGATCAGGTAGATCCAAAAATGCAAAAACTCTTTAGTTATCAAATTTGTTTTTAAATGTATTTTGAAATGTGATTTAAAATTATATTTTGAAAATTAAATTAAACAGAAAATTAGAATATGAAAATAAAATTATGATTTCAGAATGAAACCAAATAGAGCCGAAGTATTATTGCATCCCTGTCTGACGGCACACAACCGAGTGCGCCAATTACCCTTGGAGGGAATTTTCAAATTGAACTTCGGTGGGGGCAGTGTTTGGGCAGCAAAAGCTATTGGAATTGGTGTCATTGTTCATGATCAAGGGGGCTATTATCAGGGCTGACTCAGATAATTTGTGATCTGAAGTAATAAATAATTAAAAATGAGATCTTTTATATTATAATTTTTTTATTTGAAATTTATTTTTCTAACTTTTTGAGATTTAACAATTTAATTTAATCTTTATATTTAAGTTTTGTTAGCAAATTTTTTTCAATTGATAATATAACTAATCTACTTAATCTTTCTTGAAATATAGTTGATTTAAGGTAAGATTTCAATATTTTCTAACTCTTTTGGATCAATTACTTGTTCATTTACAGAATTTTTGTCTAAATTTTTTGTTATATTTTTATTAGTTGTAATGAATTTATCAAGAGCTTCTTAAGATTTTCTATTTTTCTCAAGTTTTTTATATTCAGATTCATATTTTCTATTAGACATATTTGTTTTCTCTTAAAAAAAAAAGAAAAAAGAGAACAACACTAGAAATAATAAAAATACAAAAAATATTGAAACGGTAGAACAATAGAACATGATTTTCCACCTTCAGTGATAAATAGTAAGTATTGATCAGATGTGTAATTAAATTTCCTACAATTTTTTCAACATGAGAAAAAATTATTTAAATTAGAAATATAATTAAAGGAAAATATAAAAACAAATATATAAAAAAAATTTAAATAGTTTGTATAGCGACCCCGGTCTTTTTTCCATTTGATTATTGTATCCAGACTTACGTTCCGTGGATTCCGCTGTTATATTTGTTGTTGTTGTCCTTTAATTCCTTATTCTTGGGTTATAGGATGTGTTTAGCAGGTTGGTTGCAGATTGGTTGGGTTTAGAAACCAAGTCTGCATGTTCAGTTTTTGGCTTGGTCGCTCGAGCGAGCTTCTCTTCGCTCGAGCGAGGTCTTCGTTTTTGGTTCTTCGCTCGAGCGAGCTTTCCTTGGCTCGAGCGAGCGATTGCGTCTAGTACTTAGACCTGAGAGCAGTGTTTCTTGGCTCGAGCGAGCTTTCTTCGCTCGAGCGAGCTGGTTTGTTCTTCGCTCGAGCGAGCGTTCCTTCGCTCGAGCGTGCGTCTGTTGCAGACCTGTGAGGTTGAGTTCTTCGCTCGAGCGAGCTTTTCTTGGCTCGAGCTAGCTTTTGAGTTGGTGGCTCGAGCGAGCATTTCTTCGCTCGAGCGATGCTTTTCTGTGTCTGGTCGCTCGAGCGACCAGGTCTTCGCTCGAGCGAGCCTATTTTGTTTAAATACGCAGCAGCGTGTTTCAGATAAGTTTTTCAGCCCCTTTCAGTTTATAAAACCCTAGGTTACGAGTTCTCTCTCTCCCAACTCATCTTCTCTCCTAGGTTTCATCTATTTAGAGTGAGTATCTAACCTAGTTCCTTCATTAAAAAGGTAGAGTGGGTCGAGGGCTTCCATTTAATCTGAACGGTTGTTGATTTGGAGCACTTTGGAGTTTGGGCTATCATCTCCGTCTTCTTCTTTTTGAGTTATTTCTTCGAGGTAGGGATTTCCTACTCCATTTATACGCTTTAATCCTAAGTGTTGGTATTTTGGTATGTGGGGGTAGTTTGGTAATTTTGGGAGAAACCTTAGGGTTTTGGCTTAGATTAATTTGTATAATTAATTTAAGGGAAAAATGTGGAATTGGGTTTAATTCATGAAGTTGGGGAAATTATGAGATTAATGATATAGTTGGGTAGTTTAAATACTTACCTATGAGAATGTTGATTTTACATTCATTGTTGTATTTATTTCTTGTTTAGAAATAACTGTTTTGGGCTATCGGTGGAGGATAGTCGTGATTGTTGTAGACCTTGCATGTGGCTTAGGTATAACTGGAATTAAGTCACTTATGTTGACTGTTGAATTAATACAGAACATTACTTGTATTGATTATGTGTTGTATATGGCAATTGTGTGTTTCATTGCATATGCATGTTGTTTGGAGAAGATAGGAGATGAACTCCACGGTTGAGGGGAAGATAGGGGATGTACCTCTAAACCGGATTTGTTGGGAGGAGATAGGGGATGGACTCCAGTAGCATCACTCATATGTGTGCTTATTGATAATAGCAATATTGCTATTTGTTGTTGATATGATACATCATTATAATGTGTATCAGTTGGAAGTATGGAAGTGTTGTGGTTTGAGCTTTAGTCTCATTTATTTTGTGACATCTGGATCACTATTATAGTTGGCCAGGTTCTGAGCCATAATGATATAATTGGAAAGTTGAATAAATATTGGAAAGTGAAAAGTGTCATAGACAATATGTCATAGACAATGTAGACATTCGTGTCATGAAATTGGAAATTGATTATCTTGTGTTAACCATGTATCGAATGCTAATGCTTTAGTTAATTCTTATGCTTGGTTTAGTATTTTTCTACTGGGCTGTGGCTCACCCTATATGGGAACTTCATTTTCAGGTTCAGGTGGTTCACTACCTCCAAGGACTTAGCTTGTGAGGATTTGGACTCGAAGACTTGCTTTATTTTATTTGTTTTATTTGAACAACTTGTAAACTTTCAAGCCTAGGGCTTTATTTGTTTTTGAGTTAGAACTCATGGAATTGTGTCCAAGTGTTGGCTTGGCAAGATGTAAGCCCATAGGGCATTTATTATGATGTTTTTATTTCATGGTACTCTGATGAATGGAATAAGATACTTTATTTCCTTATAATTTCGCATGTTAATATTATGTATTATGGGTTTATTTTTGAGGGCGTGACAGTTTGTGAAGTTGTTGATGATGAATCAATATCTTTGACAGAATTGTAAAAGAATAAGTAAACAAAGCTTGAAGAATAATGCTGAGAGAGAGACAGAGGGAAGGGGGGGAGGGGGGGAAGAGCTTTTTTTTCTTTTGCTAGATAAAAAATAATATTCAAAATGAAAAATATAAGGCTTGAGAGGGAGACAAATGGAGGGAGGGAGAGAGAGAGAAAAAAATCTCTACAATCAATGAAATAATTATTTGGGGTACTTACCAATTAGTCCTATTAACTAGACTTATTTACCTACAGGTCCTAACTAATAAATTTAACACTATGAAAATAAGAGAGTGATAAATTTATCACTAAAAATTTATTCATAAAAATAAAGAGACTGATAAATTTATCACTATAAATTTATTCATAAAAATAAAAGACTGATAAATTTATCTTTATCACTTAATAAATTTATCAATAGGACTTAATGGGTAATAAGTCTCCAAAGTAGGACCTATTGGGTAATAAGTCTCTAAAGTAGGACCTATTAGTAATTTACCCTAATTATTTCACTTCTGTTATAACTCAACTGTTCCCATCTAAAAAAAAAAAAAAATTGCAATTTTTTTTAATTTTATTTTAGGCAAGATAAAGTTTGGACCATTTTGTTTTGTTTTGGACTTTTTTTTCAAAAAAATGAATAACGAATCACGTGTACTTATTACATTATATTAAAAAATTAGGCCTTCCCAAATTTGAGGCCTAAAGCCTGGGCTTGGCTGGCCTTATGGTCAGCCGGCCCTGGCGGTGATTGCATCTCTGTCTAAAAGAGTGCATTGTTGGGGCGATGCAGATTGCGCAGAGGCTTATGCCGCGTTGAGGGCCATGAATTTTGCAGTTGAGTTGGGGCTCCATGACATACATGTTGAGGGCAATTCTCTCACTATTGTTAAGCAGCAATTGATATGCGTGGATATGGGTTCTCAGTATGAATGCAGGATGTCCCACCTGATTTACTGTCTTTAGTTCTTGTGGAGGCTTTGTAATTTGTCTTTCAGTTTTATCCACTCTAATCCTTCTATAATCCTTCCATACATATCATGCATACAAAATTTTGAATTGATCATAGATGGATAGATCTCTGTTTAGATGATTTTCCAAATCTTGATCACTGCCATATAATTTATTAGACAATTCTCCTAATCAAATCATGACCATATTGTATGAAAAACACAAGGTTACTGATAATATAAATCTTTATTTTTAATTGACAAAAAATTTAACATGCTTTATAAACATGGTAAGAGTATCTAATTTCAAATATTAGTCTTAAGAAATGTAGATTTGCTAAAATGTTATGAAAAGTTGTAAAATTTCTTAGTTTTAAAATCGGTACATATAAGAGGATCTTTATGCATTGGGGAATTTAATTATAAATCTTATTTAGAACATTTGTACTCCATATGGTCCTATATAAATTCATATATTCCAACAAGTCTTGTGTTTTTATTGTGGATGTCGGATATATATATAACGCAACGGATAAACAAATATTCGACATTCGACATACCTTATGTGAATGAATCTGAAATGAAGAATTTTGTGGGTAAATTACGTGCTTTACAACTACGAACAAAACACCCAGTATTGGAGTGATACCATAGTCACAGTGTAAAGGCTTTATCGTTCTCTGATGGGAGAGAGTTAAATAGATAGTCTGGGAAAATTGTTATGGGTACCACACTACATAACGTATCTGATATAATATATATAGATAAGATATTATCTATACATATCTCCTAATCAGATAGGATAGATGTAGATACATAGTGGGTTATCCTAACAAATAGGATAATCAGAAATTCAAATTCAAATTCAAATTACATAGGTAATTTGAATGGGCCATGGGTCATGCCACATGGGCTCCCAAATCCAAGCCCAATACCCGACCAAATTTCTAACATTTCCCACTCGCACATGAGTTGGCATGACACTGCCACATCTCTATCTCAATCTTCCCAAATATTGAACAATCTCATACTAGCCAATGAACTGTGCGACCGCTGAGAACACTTGCATGTGGGAGCTCTATACTAGAAACTCAAAATGAGCCAGCATAGAGACATCAACCCAAAAAGAATAGAAATAGTGTCTCATGTACCTAGACCTATCTAGTTACATCGATCTAAAACATCTCTAATCACTCAAAGAGCATGTTTGACCCTCTTAGGTCCCGTATTATATTCATACTCAATCAGGATCCCATACAGAGTGACATGAGTTGTTGACAGTGAATATAGAGTAGAGATGTAACACTAGATGATCTTCTCTTCACCCTCATATCATTTAACTTGGAATTGATCGCTTTCCCAGTAACGTCCTTTAAAGTCGAATCATACATGACCACAGGCAACATACCAAAGTAGCTGAACTTCAACTCCTCATCTTATGACATAGTCAAAGGTCACAAAAGACACAAAGTGAAGTCATTGGAAAAATGACTTTTAGGACTCACAAGTTGAGGAAGCAGGATCCATTCTCTCATCTCGCTAACGGGTCGATAAGCACATGCAGTATGAATCATGCTATAGTGGAGTAACTCTTTCAAAGAGTAATGTTAAACTCATACACCGTACAGATCTTAGTCTAGTTGCTCTTAAGTGCATAAGTCGTTTCCTAGCGTCTAAATCG
>JAPPVO010002560.1:0-11157 GCA_030407325.1 Camellia japonica | reverse complement strand
TGATTGGCCATCAACGACTGTTCGGTCTTTTTAGACCTACTGTACTGTTCGGTCTTTTTAGACCTACTGCTTACTGTACTGTTATGCTAATGGATGTACCACATATGACTGTTTACTGTACTGAACAACTGATAAACTGATTGAAATGGCTGTTTTCAATATACTGTAAGGACATTCATTCTTAACCCTTTACGCATTATGTTATTCACTGGGCTTTAGCTCACTGCTCATATATATATGTAGGTGTACAGGCACCAGACCGCAACTAGGAGCGTCAGGCAAGCTTTAGTTTTGTCAAGCCAACCACTGTGCCTCACTGCGAGGTTCCGAGTGTAATCAAGCTTAGACTGCTTTTGGGGTGTCTTAGCTTCACCCAACTGTCATTGTACTGTATAGACTGTTACTGTACTGTTTGGACTGATAACACTGTACTGCACCGTTTACTGTAATGTTAATAGGGATTAGGTCCCTGTACTGAATGTTTGTAAATGTTATGCATACGGTTCTGTACTGAAAGTATAAATGTATGAAAAATCTTTTTGCATACAGACTGTCACAGCTCATTGGACATTGTTTATTTACTGTATTGGCTTCCGCCATGCCCCTGTACTCTGTATTACTTTTCTACTGTTAAGCAGGCCTTCGGTAATCTCGGATTACTGGCCGGTTACGGTGCTAAATCCATAGGGGCGGGTTTGGGTCGTGACAGCAAGGAACTTCCAAGGTCGGCGAGCAAGGTCCGCTCCGCGACTTGCTTCTTGGCGAGCAACATCAGCTCGGTCAAGGAACTCCAAGGAAGGTGAGCAAGGTCCGCTCCGCGACTTCCTTCTTGGAGAGCAACATCAGCTCGGCAAGGAACTTCCAAGGTCGGCGAGCAAGGTCCGCTCTGCGACTTGCTTCTTGGCGAGCAACATCAGCTCGGCAAGGAACTTCAAGGTCGGCGAGCAAGGTCCGCTCCGCGACTTGCTTCTTGGCGAGCAACATCAGCTCGGTCAAGGAACTCCAAGGAAGGTGAGCAAGGTCCGCTCCGCGACTTCCTTCTTGGAGAGCAACATCAGCTCGGCAAGGAACTTCCAAGGTCGGCGAGCAAGGTCCGCTCTGCGACTTGCTTCTTGGCGAGCAACATCAGCTCGGCAAGGAACTTCAAGTCGGCAAGCAAGGTCCGCTCCGCGACTTCCTTCTTGGCGAGCAAGGTCAGCTCGGCAAGGAACTTCCAAGGTCGGCGAGCAAGGTCCGCTCCGCAACTTGCTTCTTGGCGAGCAACATCAGCTCGGCAAGGAACTTCCAAGGTCAGCGAGCACGGTCCGCTCCGCGACTTCCTTCTTGGCGAGCAACATCAGCTCGGCAAGGAACTTCCAAGGTCAGCGAGCAAGGTCCGCTCCGCGACTTGCTTCTTGGCGAGCAACATCAGCTCGGTCAAGGAACTCCAAGGAAGGCGAGCAAGGTTTGCTCCGCGACTTCCTTCTTGGCGAGCAACATCAGCTCGGCAAGGAACTTCCAAGGCCGGCGAGCAAGGTCTACTCCGCGACTTCCTTCTTGGCGAGCAACATCAGCTCGGACAAGGAACTCCAAGGAAGGCGAGCAAGGTCCGCTCCGCGACTTACTTCTTGGCGAGCAACATCAGCTCGGTCAAGGAACTCCAAGGAAGGCGAGCAACGTCTGCTCCGCGACTTCCTTCTTGGCGAGCAACATCAGCTCGGCAAGGAACTTCCAAGGTCAGCGAGCAAGGTCCGCTCCGCGACTTGCTTCTTGGCGAGCAACATCAGCTCGGACAAGGAACTCCAAGGAAGGCGAGCAAGGTCCGCTCCGCGACTTCCTTCTTGGCGAGCAACATCAGCTCGGCAAGGAACTTCCAAGGTCCGCGAGCAAGGTCCGCTCTGCGACTTGCTTCTTGGCGAGCAACATCAGCTCGGTCAAGGAACTCTAAGAAAGGCGAGCAAGGTCCGCTTCGCGACTTCCTCCTCGGCGAGCAAGATCAGCTTGGCAAGGAACTCCAAAGAAGGTGAGCGAGGTCCGCTCCGCGACTTCCTTCTTGGCGAACAACATCAGCTTGGTTAAGGAACTCCAAGGAAGGCAAGCAAGGTCCGCTCCGCGACTTCCTTCTTGGCGAGCAACATCAGCTCGGTCAAGGAACTCTAAGGAAGGCGAGCAAGGTTCGCTTCGCGACTTCCTTCTTCGCGAGCAAGATCAGCTCGGCAAGACATTCTCATCTTTCCATAAAAATGATCGTCAATTGCCCCTTTTCCTCGGCCTTCTGACTGACGTCTTCCAAAACCAAACTCCCTAGATCTCTTCCACGGTTGTTCGCACCGCCATCCTCTGTGCTTCCCGGTTTGTTTACTGTGGCGCTGTTTATTGTACTTCATTTCGTCATCTCGACACAAACCTTTGAGTTGGGCAAAGCACCAACTCCTTTAGCCGGGATAAAGCACCTCGGCTAGAGCACTTGAGTTTGGCAAATCACCAACTCCTATAGCCGGGATAAATCATCTCGGCTGGAGCCTTCAGTTGAGCAAAACATCAACTCATCTGGCCGGAGTAAATCATCTCGGCTAAAACTTCAGAGTTGAGCAAATCATCAACTCATCTGGCCAGAGTAAATCATCTCGGCTGAAACTTCAGAGTTGAGCAAATCATCAACTCATCTAGCCGGAGTAAATCATCTCTGCTGAAACTTCAGAGTTGAGCAAATCATCAACTCACCTAGCCAGAGTACATCATCTCGGCTGAAACTTCAGAGTTGAGCAAATCATCAACTCACCTAGCCGGAGTACATCATCTCGGCTGAAACTTCAGAGTTGAGCAAATCATCAACTCATCTAGCCGGAGTAAATCATCTCGGCTGAAACTTCAAAGTTAAGCAAGTCATCAACTCATCTGGCCAGAGTAAATCATTTCAGTGGAAACTTCAGAGTTGAGCAAATCATCAACTTACCTAGCCGGAGTAAATCATCTCGGCTGAAACTTGAAAGTTGAGCAAGTCATCAACTCATCTAGCCGGAGTAAATCATCTCGGCGAAAATAGAAAAGTTCTTCAACAAAAGTAATTCACTTCTATTACATTGACAAAAAGGGTATTACATTCTGAAGTGAGGCAAAAAATTCCTTTGCACAGAAAGAAAACAAAAGCTAAAAGTAGTACAGTTCGAGGTTGGCCGCATTCCATGGCCGGAGTATATCTCTACCCTCCAAATCCTCCAAGCGGTATGCCCCCTTGCCCGCCAGACCGATTATCTTGTAGGGTCCTTCCTAATTTGCCCCTAGTTTGCCTTCACCTGGCACCAGGGTATTGCCCATGACCTTCCTCAAAACCCAGTCGTCCTCTTATCCATTGCCACCGGGGTTGTCTTCGCGGTGGATGCCGCTGCATTATCCTCTACTCAGATGTGCTCATTGATGCGCTGCATTAGTTTCCCCATGGACTTCGGCTGGCTCATTGTAAGCGAGTCCCTCAGCCCATGTCCGACCGGGAGACCGTGTTTATATTGGGTGATTGCCAGGTTGACCGGGTAATCTAGGATCTCATTAAAGGTTTCCCAGTACCTAGAGTTGTATGCATTGAGGGTGTCACTCGACTCCATCTTGACACTAAGAAGGTGGTCCACTTCCTTTGGCATTTTCGCGTTGGTTTTGAAACGAATCACGAATGCTTCTGCCAACTGCTGCCATCTTTCGATGCTCTCCTCCGGCAGATTCTCAAACCATTTCAAGCCCAACTCGCCCAAACTTGATGGAAAAATAAGGCACATGAGAGCGTCATTACGCCGGTGTCCGGCCATGACCTGCTGGAAGTGGCTCACATGCATGTACGGATCGGTTTTTCCATCATAAAGCGTAAACTTGGGCTGGTGAGAGCCTGCTGAGAGCGGTGTGGTTTCTATCCTCAGGGAGAAAGAAGTGGCGCTCAGCCTCGCCAAGTCTGCGTCTAGAGGAGGAAGCACAGCTAGGCGAGGCGGAGGCATTACGACCTCTTCACTGGCGCGACCTCCATATGATAACTGCTGGAACACCGGCACTCTCTGAGCTTCTCGCCGGCGAGCCCGTTCTTTCAAGACTACCCGCAAATCCTCTGAACGAGCAGAATAAGAATACCTCAACGTCGTCGCCGGACGTGAGGGTTGACAGGTGCTGTCTTGCGCGCTGGACTTCTCTACGTGCACATCGAAATCTCCAACCTTGTAACTTCTAGTGATTGAGATGAACGGAGTACGCCGCTGGCTCTGACTGCATGAACGGCGGGGTTGGGTGTGCTCACTGTGGTCTTCCACTCCAGCTACACCCTTCCCTTTGACATGCCTCTTAAGATCCTCCATCTCTGCTGCCATTCTCCAGATGACGGCGTCTTGGTCTCTCAGCTTGTGCTCCAGACGTCTGGCGTGTGATTCTCTCCACCGCCGATGACCGTCTAGACTTCGCAAATGACCATAACTTCTTCCGCGCTTATCTCGCAAGTCTCTCGACTGTCCTCCTGGGAATGTCTCCAGGTCCGCCATTTGAGGGATGGCGGGATGTCCTTCTCTCCGTCTGCCTGACTCCAGGGTGACTCCATCGATGGCGGACAACGGAATCTCGTCGTTGTTCGCCATGGACGGCGATCAGATGAGCCTGGAAGACAAGGTTTTGTCTGAAAGCTTCCCACAAATGGCGCCAATTGTGCGGGGAGCAAATATTCAGGCAAGCCCGCACTCCTTTCTTCCAAACTCCTGTCTGTCCAATCGACCTGCGAGCACAACGGCGGTGAGCTACCCGGCGGTGTGTGGCCGGAAAACTCCTCCGACAATCAAGTTAGAACACACACACAGGGGATAGATAGAGAGAAGGGAGAGTGTTGAGTGTTTAGTGTATGTCTCACCAAATGTTCATCTGCTCAGCATGGGGGGCGCAGACTCGCTTATATACCTTCTGCGCCCCAAATCTACTCACATCCGTCTCTCGACACGTGGTGCTGCTATCCCATCTGTCAGCACAAATCTTGCTGAACACCACCTAACCAAACTGCCAGCCCACTCTATTGGGAGCTCGGCAGCCGGGCTGCATCTTCTTGGCTATCAACGGCCGTGCTATGCAACTGGCCAGAGTGCTCCGCTCGCCGCGCTTAATAAGGACCGAGCTCGGCTGCATCCCGACAGAGCCGAGCTCCAGACAGCTCATGCTGGTTTGCCGTCGACCTTCCTGCCGGGCTAACTCATGAACCCCGGTCCAACCACGCCTTTCCTGGCGTCGGACATCTCAATTGACTGGCCTCTATACCATGGAGCTATGTAGCTCGGTCCAACCACACCTTGCCTTAACCGAGCAAATCCTTTCAGCACAGGACCGCGCTACCTCGGCCCAATCTTGTCCGGCCCAAATCTGTCCGGCCATTACCACGGCCCAATCCAGATCATAAATCTCCCTCTCAATACGCTAGATGAATCTTCAACATAATTGGTGATATGTTGCAACCTGTTACATTGAAATTGAGATCTCTATTTCTTGCCACAAATGGAGAGGAGCCAAACCAGAGCAGCTAAATAAGCTTATCTGTCATTAGGTTTAAGTTGAGAATTGCAAAACTCACAATACTTTTCTCATATATGATAATATGAGCAGAAATGGGCTTTTCTCCAAAAAACTATGCAAGCTTACACATGTATTTCAGCACCTAAGTCAATAACTCAACTTGACTAAAAAGATTAGCAATCAAATGGAACAAACATATTTATTATAACCATTATAGACCTCAATTCCACTAACAAACAACACACCCAAATGTATATAATTCCTCTTACCAAGCTTGAATTCACCTCCAAATTCAGACCTAGCTCACCAAATTACCTCCAATGACAGCAACCCACCAACAAAACTACTTCTATTAAGTCTTAAAAGTCAAAGCCCAATAAAAATTCTATTTTTTCTGGCAATAACAAACACAAATGAGTACTCTGTTACTCTGAATATATGATTAGAGGTTAATGAAAGAAAAACAATAAGGTTTTTTAGTTCTTAATAGTAATCCTATAAAAGAATAAAAATATTATAATAACAGGTATAGTGCGCTAAAACTTTGTGTAAGTAGAATTTTCCTTTCATTTTATTAGGCAGTTCAAAGAATGTTTTAACTTTTTGTGTTCATAGAATTACACTGCCTTCGTGCTTGTTGTTGACTTGAATTGGCAAGGAGTCAGTTACAGTAAATTGGCAAGGAGTTGGTTACATTGTACCGTAAATCTTCTTCCATCTATGACATTATTTATATTTGTGGTATATGACTGTAGTTGGGAGGCTTTAAATGCATCCTAAAATTTTAAGTGCATTTAGAGCCTGCCCTATAATAATTGTATGCATACCTAGGATAAATGACAAATATACCAAGTAATTCATGGTTTCATATATTGATTTTTGGGAAATTTGAAAAAGAAAAAAAACTTCAAAATTTTGACCTCGGTAACAAATCAATCCTAACTTGAAATTATTTTAATTCTAACCATTCATTTCTATGGGCCATTTAAACAGTCTAACAATTTTTTTCCCTTTATTTTGGTGTTGACAGTCATTTGCTACCCTTACCATGATCCATCACTACCCCCATCTCTTCTCCCCATCTACCACTACTCCTCATTTTCCTCACCTCACTACTACTCATCTCATTCCTTTCTCAATTCATAAAAATTCCAGTAAAAAAATATGAAGTGCTTTCTGAACGAGCCTTTAAACATGAAGTAAAGATGGTTGGTTTATTTTGTATCTGCACCAACACAAAATAAAATACATCACCTCTATCTTATTTGTAAATTGTGTTTTTTTATTTTATTTTTAATTACATGATTGTGAATGTATATAATTGGATTGGAGTATATAATAGATATTGGGTGAATCATAATTATGAATGAGCCATAGCCAAAATTAACATTTGAGCTAATTTTGATAGTTATATTGTTTAGAAGGTAAAAAATACACATTGAAATAAGATTGTGTTAACACATTTCAATTTAATAAACTGGCCTAACTTTGTTAACATTATGCTCTACTTGTTTTTAATATTCTTATGTATGGAACCGAAACCAATTTTTAAGAGAACTTATGAAACTATCTTGTTTGCTTTCAATAAATGTAATTTGTTTGTGAAGCTTCATGCTTTATGCTGAAAACCTTTAGGAAGGCATTGTCAGATAATGAGTCTAATAGTTTTTATGCTGTCCTTTTTATCAACTCATATCTTATCTGATTCTTTTCATGAACTATATTTAGACAGATGTTTTAATGCTTTTCCTTGCAGTACAATAGCGGTCCTTCAACTTGTGCTCTCCATCGATATTAACAATGTTTTCGCATTCTGTCACAGATGTAAAATGTCATTCTAATATTTCTCCTTTTGGTTAATGTTGACTGTAAATAATATACGTGTTACAAACTTATTGCCTTTTCATTGATGTTATCGTTTCTGATAATTTACCCAATTGATAAAAGATACTTCATTTGGTTTTATGTATAACTTAAGTGTAAGATTTCTGGTGGTTAAAGATGAGAGTCTTTACTTTCGTGAATATTGAGTTGATGTTTGCTGATGGTTTTGGTGTTTCAGGTTTCGTATGTTTTTAGAAAGCCTGATGTTTTAGATATTGTGATTTTTAAGGCTCCTCCAATTCTTCAAGTGTGTTTTGAATTTGCAGAATGAACAATTAACAATTTTCATACCAATGCATTAGAAACTAACTATATTTGTTGCATATATAAACAATTGAACCAATGCATATATAAACCCAAATTCTAAACTAAAATTATAACTCAAATTATCAACAATTGAACCAGATAGAGAGGAAATGGCAAGAGAAGAAAACGAAGGGGAACATAGAGAGAAGCGGAATAGAGATAGAAGTATTACCTTGCACAGATAGAAGCCTGAGGTTTGGTGTAGCTGTGAAGTAGGTCTGGTTCACTAAATAATAAGCCATGAACCATAAACGGAAATGATGATAAACCAAAAACCATGAATCAACAATTTAAACATGAAGCATAGAGAGAAAGAGAGAGGGAGAGAGGTACGGAGAGCTCCAATCGGGGTTCAAAGCAGTGAGGGAAAGAAAAGACGGCGGTGGCAGCTGTGGTTGTGGGAGGAGCAAACTCGATTTTGCGATTCTTAATCGGAAACCCTAGCCGAGCCCTTAAAATAAAATGTATCAGATACATTTTACATATTTTCAAAAACAGTCTTGTCTTATTATATAGATGTCTCTGAAAACAGGAACAATGGCCGAGAACAAAGCATAATATACATATACATATAAAAAAATATTGAACAAATAAAATCCAACACTTAGTTCCATCACTGCTCCTCTGTGACCTTGGAGAGTAAGACAACCCTTCAATGAATATTTGAACCTTCATCTTCTAATTCTTTGAACACAGATTCAGATTTAGTCAACTCACATAAACTAACAGCATTAAACACCTCTATGGTTTCTGGACAGAGCATCTCTAGTTCATCCAACCGTAAATCGTTGATCCATGGATCTATGCACTACACGCAACCTTCGGAGGTCCTTCGAGGTGGCTATTCAAAATTCGAGATCTGTGAGCCCTTACCTCATTGGTGTGCATCATTTCAACGACCTAGCAAGTGAGGCCGAAGGTCATGGGCCAAATGGAGTCGCGACGTGCCTAGTTCATCGGATCTGGGAAGTTGCTTCACTTCCGCCACTTTAGATCTCCGATCTCTTATCTTCGCTTGCATAGACGCTGTCTCACAGATCGTTTCGCCGTCTCGAAGATCTATAAAGTTTATTTGTTAAAATTTTTTTTTATCATATTAAAATAATTTTAATTCAAAATAGCATTCACGTTGTTTGGTTATTGTTTTCCAAACTCATTTTTTTGAAAATTTCAGAGTACTTATTTGGTGGAAAAAGATTTGTGACTCGAAAATCTGTCCCCCGAAAGCCCCGAAAATATGAAACAACGTCGTTTTATATTTGATTTTTTTTTTCTTTCTTCTTTTTCCTCCATTTTCAGACTGAACCAGAGGGGAGAGGGAGAGAAAAGAAGAGAGAAAGAGAGAGAGAGAGAGAGAGAAGAGAGGTCGCCAGCCGAGGTCGTCGGCCCAGCCGAGGTTGTCGCAGCCTCCGACCACCGCCTCCGAGCTCGTCACAGCCCCGCCGAGCTCGTCGCAGCCTCCGACCGCCGCCTTCAGCCCCGCCTCCGCCTCTCCTCCCCTTGTGAGTAGGCCCCCTCCAGTCCTTCCTCCTCCTCCCCCTCTCATTCCTCCTCCTCCTCCTCCCTCTCCTCCTCCTCCTCCTTCCTCCCTCTTCTTCCTTCTTCTGCTCTGAAAAAAAAAAAAATGGAATTCGGGGCATTCGGGGGAGCTCAAATTCAAGCTCCCAATCGCGATTGCTTATTTGGTTATTTAGAAAACTAAACACACTTTTCAAAATGATACGTTGAGGAGAGAGCCAAGGAGAGGGACGCTTTTCAAAATTTAAGGCTCCATTTGGTTTAGATTTCAAAACATAGTTTCACCATTGATTTGAGTGTGATATTTGGTTGCAGCTTTCAAATCATAATTCTACATCCATTTCTCAAAACTCATTTCAAACTATAATCATTACTTATCAAAACTCATAACCAAATACACAACTCAAAACTCTTTTCAAAACTCAAAAATAACTTAATTTTTATTTTAAATCTTTTTTATTTTTTTATTTTAAATATTTTATTTTATTTTATAGGAATATTTTTAATATTTTAATTTTCGTAAAAATATTTTAATATTTTGATATTTTAATTGTAAATATTTTGATTTTCGAAATATTTTTAATATTCTTAATATTTTAATTTTCGGAATATTTTTAATATTTTATTTTTCAGAATATTTTTAATATTTTAATTTTCTAAATATTTTTAATGTTTATACAGGCCTAAAAAATTAATTGACAAAAAAATTAATTCGCATAGAAGTTATTTGAAAAAAAAATTATTCAAAAAAATTACTTAAAAACAATTAATTCAAAAAAAAATCATTTTTTTATTTGAATATTTTAAAAATAGTTTGGTTATGATTGTTAATCAAAAATACGAATATCGAGTTATGAGTTGTGTGTTTGATTATCAATTATAAATTGAATTAAGTTTTAAAAACTATTTTGAAAACTTATCACCAAACAAATTTTCTTATTTCACATGTCACATCAAACTTTCAAAACTCAATTCACATATACAATTCAAAACTCAATTCAACACTCTATTCAAAAACTATAACTAAACAAATTTTCTACACTCAAATCATAATTTCACAACTCACAAACTCAAAATACAACTCATGCTCTCAAATCATATTTACAAAATCTACCAAACACAACCTAAGTTTTCCTCCAATTTAAGGAGAGAGACAATTTAAAAAAATATATATTATTGCATCAAAAAATACTCGCTTATTAGTTTTTTATGTATATATATATATATATATATATATGCTATATAGGTATGAAAATATAATTTGGTATATAGCCATTTATGGGTGCATATCTTATCATTAAATGTGTGACTTTATCATAAAATTTACACTCATTTCAATCATAGAAAACATAATTTTTTAACAAATTAGCATGAAAAAAAAAATCGTAACTAACTTACGAACTTTTGCAATATGAAGTACAAAAAATTTGGACATTTTGTTATGCTAATTTCAGACGATGTTACACATGTTTGTGTTAATGTACGATATTGTGTGATAAAATAATTTTTTTGCATAAAATTTATAAAAATTTAATTATATGCAAGAATTTTTTTAATGCTAATTTGGAATTTTTTTTTTTTTACTTTTCTGTGATTAAAATGAGTGGAAATTTTATGATAAAGTCACACAGTTAATGGTAGGATATGTACCCAGAAATGACTACATACCAAATATGTTTTTCATACATATACAACATGTACACATATATATATATATATATATATATATATATATATATACTAGCGGTAACCTATGCTATGCACGGGCAAATAACAAAAAATGGTAAATAATGTTGAACATGTTAAAAATAACAATTAAATACTATGATATTATTTAGATGACTATTGAAATAATATATTTGAGTGATCTTACTATATTTAATTAAATAAATTTTTAAAAAAAGTTTAGCTGAAAATCAAGAGTAAGAGTGGAATTTATAAATATAA
>JAPPVO010002558.1:0-17917 GCA_030407325.1 Camellia japonica | reverse complement strand
ACAAGCATCCACCACCTTCTAGCCTCTTCTTGTAAGGTAAAGGTAGCCAGTAGCACTTTGTGTGCTTCAGAACACGGAAAGACTTCAAACAATTTCTCGGTCTCTAGGACCCATGCTTCGGCCTTTAGCAGGTTCGAGGCCTCCTTGGAATGACGGTGGTTTCATTTTACTGAACTTCTGTGTTAGGCAATTATATCCTCATTCACATTATGTTCTGGCTGTACTGGAGGAGGTGGGGGCTGTTGGTTCTGTTGTTGTTGTCTTAGACTCTCAGTCAAAAGTTCCACCATTCTCTCCAACCTTGCCATTCTTGCCTCAGATGATTCGGATTCATCAGCATTTCTTGCGTTATCCATTTCACTATAGGCAATCATGGCAATTATAAACATAGGCAGTTGCATACTTTAAACATGTTAACACATTAGCACATATATTCATGTCATGGCCACACACACACTTTTCAATGCTCATGCAATGCCCTAATTGCTTTCTAGGACATCCTATAGCTCATTTGGACACGTGGTGTGGTATAACTCGTGGTTTAATAACGCTCTGATACCACTCTGTCACGACCCAAACCCGCCCCTATGGGTTTAGCACCGTAACCGGCCAGTAATCCGTGATTACCGAAGGCCTGCTTAACAGTAAAACAGTAATACAGAGTACAGGGGCTGGCGGAAGCCAAAACAGTAATAAAAGATGTCCAATGAGCTGTGACAGTCTGTATGCAAAAAGACTTTTCATACATATTCACATTCAGAACAAAAACAGTATGTACAAACATCATTTACACATCATTACAGGCATTCAGGTTAGGACCAAATCCCTACCATAACAGTACAGTACCAGTCTATACAGTCTTACAAAACAGAGACAGAAGGGTGAATCTAGACACCCCAAAAAGCCTAGCTTGGACACACTTGGAACCTCGCAGTGAGGCACGTTGGTTGGCTTGACAAAAAGGGAGTTTAACCCAACGCTCCTAGCTTCGGTCCGGTGCCTGGACACCTACATATATATATAAACAGTGAGCTAAAGCCCAGTGAATAACATATGCGTAAAGAGGTTAAGAATGAATGTCCTTTCAGTATTTAAAACAGTCAGTTATAACAGTATATCAGTCATTCGATCATAGCAGTTATAAGTGGTACATCCAATAGCAAACAGTACAGTAGGTCTTAACAGACCGAACAGTCAGTTGATGGCCATCATATCAGTAAACAGTAGTGGTTCCAACATGGGAACCGACAGAGATCTCTGTAACAGTAGCAGTAACAGTACAGTAACAGTAAAATGCTATGGATGCCACGAATACATTTCGCAAATAGGACAAACATTCATTCAGTAAGAAATATCATTTCAGAAAGCAGTACAGTTGATCATTCAGAAAATATTCATCATTGAATATATCTTTACAACATTGTTACTCACAGAGTTCTGGGCTACAGATAGGCTAGTGAGCTTCCTCGGATGCCAACCCTACACAGTTACAGGATGAACACACACTAAGTTGCACGTTTGGGAAACAATAACTTAGTCCCTATCTTGACTCGGTGTGGTTCTATAGCATTATCCTCATTAAGATGCCTTAAACTAGGCCTAGGAATGCCTAGGATGGAATGAGGATGCAAAAATGCACTTTAAAACACTTTTCAAATTTTTGCTGAAACAGGGGTCCCGCTCGAGCGTGGCTTTCTACGCTTGAGTGGATGTGCAGACAAAAGGGCTACGCTCGAGCGTGACTTTCCTCGCCCGAGCGGATTGCAAAAGTACTGGATGCATGAAATTCACGTTCGACGAGCGCTCGACCTCCGCTCGAGCGTGAGACACAAGTCCTCGCTCGAGCATGCATCTCCTCGCTCGAGCGGACTGTAAACACATGCAAAGTACTGGATACACGCATTTCACACTCGAGCGTTAGTTTCCCCGCTCGAGCGGTATGCATGTATTTAGGGTGTACGCTCGAGCGTGGGTCCAAAATCTGAAATTTCCAGATTGAACCTCCAAGCTCAAAATCAACTTTTAAAGCATCAAATTCGATCCTTTTGGGCTAATTTTCTGGAAAAACACTTTAAAACTCATAATATGACATGTTTCAAAGATCAATTTGCAAAATCAAAGCCCAAAGGTAGTTCAATTAAACACAATTTCAAGGAACACTTCAAGAACATGATGAACATATGACATGCATGTGTTCTAATGAGTTCAAAGCTTCTAATACATGCTCCAAAGAGCCAATTCTCTAAAAAAAAAAAGATGAAATCATGAACTATTATCAAGAGATGGACATGCATGTAACAAATTTCATGAAAACAACCTCAAAATGCTAGAACATGTGCATGCATGCATGATTTAAGCTTCAATTCAACAGTTTAAATCAATTCTAGCCTTAGATCACTAATGACTCATAGACCTTACAAGATACAACTAGAATTTGAGTTCAAGAAGATGAATATCCTACCTTATGTCCTCAATTTCAAGTCTAGAAGCTCAAATATGCAATCTCTCTTCAATTTCTTCTAGTTCTCCAAGCAATTCTCTAGATGAACTCAATTTCTCCTACTTTCTCTCTCCCCACGGTTTGCTCTAGGAATAAGGCTGAAGAAATGGTGCTAAACAATGCTAAAGGTGAGAGAAATAGTGGCCTAGCATAACCCACTCAATGGCAATATGGAAATAAAGGCAAACTAATGCAATTTAACATTATTTAATCCAATTTAATCATACCAAATCAAATTTCAATTAAACATACCATAAAATCACATAAATTCTAATTAACACAAAACACCAATCAATTTCAGATCCGGCCGCCGATAAGGCCTTCAATTTACAGTTCAAACTTAAAACATGAACAGATCAATTAACAGTCAAAAAGATAGAAATGCATTTAAACTAATACACTAAATCAATCAGTTGGAATTTCAGTCAATCAGTCACTTAACATGCTTAATCATAGATTAGCATTAATCAGTGGTATTATCAGTAAACAATGGTGAGGGTTGTCACAAAAGCCTAGCCCACACTTTTCCTTAAAACCCAGATATTAAGGAAAGGGAAACTGAAACCTTATAACTAGCACAGATGGGGTAACTTCAGGTGATGTGAGGCACATTCCCACATATTATAGGAAAGTAGGTGTCACCATTTTAGAAATAATCTGTACTATATCTATTCTATTATTTAAAGCAAAGGCTCAAGTTGGTGTCTTGAAGCCTTCATCATATTCTAAAAATCCACTCATAATCCCATAATTGCTAATTACTCAGATTTTGATTTTAAATTTCAAATTTTGATAACTTTCTTTTCTTTTTATTTTTCTCTTTCTATATTCCATTGATTTATTTTCTTAGCACACCCATTGGTTGTGCACACTATCTAGGAAAGTAGGTATATACTATATTAATATGTCAACACTAAATTTTGACCTTAGGAAGTAGGCGTCGCATTTTAGAAATAATTGATACTATATACTATATTAATATGTCAACACTAAATATGGCATTTTGAAACCTGTGTCCATTAATTAAGCCACAAATTTAATTAATTAATTTTTTAAAATTCATTTGGTAATTATCTCACACATGATCTCGTACAATGCCTAGGACTCCAACAATACTCCTAATAAGTTTACAACTATAATCACAATATCACTATTCAAGAACCACAAACTGCTAACCAACCAATTCCCGATTTTCATATTCAATTGCATACTCTCTATTTACTTTCTTTTATCAATTTAATAAATTATATTTAATATAATAAATAATGCACACGCATAGTCTGTGCACCAACTTCTAGTATAATTAGGTCAAGTTTGGCATAATCTAAATAATACAAAAAATTAAAAAGTCACTATCCTATTTAAGTCACATTATCTTATTTATATCACATCACCTCTCTAACACATCACATCAAACCCAACCCATATAAGCCAATAAATCAAAAAATATACTTTTTAGAACATTAATTTCACCTGGTTGGATTTGGTCACCTCGCAATTTCCTAGATAAAGGTGGGGACGTTGGTCAATATTTGCCATGCGGCAAAGCTTTTTTTTTTTTTTTTTTTAAGTAAAAAGAAGATTTTATTGATAAAGCACATACAAGATATGAGAAATTATATCAATAAAGAGGGGCTTGGAGTTATATCAAGCTCCAACCTCTTAGTTGGTGAGAGACCAATAGAAAACAAAGCTAAGGCAAAGAACCAAAGCACAAAACCGAAACAGCAAGAACAAAATTTGACCAATCATTGCCCAGCAACACGCAAACCTCCAAACAGAACCCTACTTCCAAGCACCAAGTGCTGCCTTGAACTCCATTCAAATTAGACCTATAGCCCTAAAGATGCAGCCAATGATAATCAATCCAACCAACAAAATTCAGCAAAAACCAGACCTATTGTTTTTTAAGCAGCCATTGAAGCAGCCAATAAAACTCAACTGGTAACTCAGAAACCAGAACAAGTATATCAGTAACAGATAAACCAAAAGAGACAGATAACTCCGAAAAACCAGTAGCAGCTCATCATCAGAGGTAGATCAGTAACAGAGGAACCAGTGGTAGATCAATAGCAGCACCAACATAGCACTGCTAAAACCAGAATCACAGAGGACCTGAAGCAGACAACCTGATCTGATTGAAATTGAAAACAATATCATTAACTGTATAATCAACCTCCAAACTCCATTTTACCCACATAGCAATCTGCACCTTCATTTTATCACAAAACTCATCAAAAATAGGTTGTGCCCCTTTGAAAAGACATTCTTGATGCCATATTTGGTAGTGTTTTTGGTCAGGCTGCAAGACTGATTAGCAAATGGATGTAGCAACTTTTACGGTTATATGTATTTTCGTTATAAATATAGACGTATTATATAATCAACATAGTTTTACCTTGCTTACAAGACTTCTACCTAAGCACACATCTTTGATAAGTAGGAGACATCTGAAATTGTGTCAATCCAAGTTCTTGTGACGAGTTGTGATAAAATTCACATATGCAATGGTTGATATAGAGTTGTAATGACTTGTAAAGGTGTCATTTGGCTTGTGACAGCTAATTACCCTTTATTTTTAGGACAAGGATGAGGAGGAATA
Source organism: Camellia japonica (assembly GCA_030407325.1). Classification (NCBI taxonomy): domain Eukaryota; kingdom Viridiplantae; phylum Streptophyta; class Magnoliopsida; order Ericales; family Theaceae; genus Camellia; species Camellia japonica. The sequence goes on along the minus strand of JAPPVO010002558.1, from coordinate 12,815 downwards.
CAAAGAATCTAACGGCTGGTAAAGGTCATTATGTTTTGTGACAGATAATTACCCCTAATTTTTAGGATAAGCTTGAGGAATACAAAGAATCTAAGCAGTCATCATACTCGACTTGATTATGTAATATTCTCTGTTTGTTTGCTAAAGCATTAATCTTCCTCCTTTTCTTTGTCTATAGCAATGTGAAGGTGGTTGCCTATGAGGATTTCATATCGTCCCTTTATTAGTTTATGTGAGAGGAGCAAAAACTGGTCCGTGCATTTAACTTGGGGTGGGGTGGGGTGCAGTTGGTGGTCTTCTTTTATTGGATAAAATGTGATTGGACTTTGGCATATTGTTTAATCTTTTGTTTATTTATTATTTTTTGTATACATTCCCATAAAAGTATAGTTAAAGAGTTAAAATAATTATTTCCTCTTGATAATGAACTTCAAAAATAGTGTAAAATTTAATACATTAAAGTAAATAACATTAGTAAATTGGTAAAGTTAATTTTAATTAATTTTAAAACTCAAAATTTCGGGATTCTAGAGTTGAAATATAACGTATCTCTATTGCTTGGGAAGTTGTGCTACTTAAAAAGCTATTCATAGCTCTGCCACATCCATTGTATAACAATCTTCACAGACCGTACTTGTCAATGCAAATGCGACTGCAAGTTTGAAACCTTTCCTCTTCCTCTTTTAAATCTTCATCATCAAATGCTAATACATAATCAAGAGTAATCTTGTTCTCATCTTATTGTGTCTTTGCCAAAGACCGATTATTGTAGCGACAAGGTACAAGATACTTTTCACTGGGGCTGTTATGATTAGTTTTTGTTGCAAAATTTTGGGTGAGAATATGTGAATTTAAGGTTTGTAAGGATGTATACAAGTACCAAAGCTTTGGGGTTTTAGGAAGGCTAGATTTATAACTTCCCGTCATTTTCCACTTCAGTCTAGGATGTGCTCAAATTTCCTTGCAAGAATAATTGGTCATGCAAAGGACAGGCTATTGTGTTTTACTTTAGACCAAGAGGTGAGGAACTGTATCCAAGTGCACGAGAAAATGAGTTCTTTGCCATTTGTTCTGCTGAGTGATGCTTTTGAGCCAAGGTTCTCTCCTTGCAGTCTTGTACTTGCGCCCGTCCTTGCAGGCCTTCGGGTCTACTTTTAGGCCCAATTTTAATAATCCGAACCGTTCATATTTTATGATTTATTCAGTATATCATACCTGTAAAAATCAAGTTGATCGGGTATCAGAAAGCATATGTTCGGAAAACTGTTTATTAAATTATTTAAAAAATAGTTTTTAGTTCAATTTTTCGAACACATACTTTCTGATATCCGATCAACTTGATTTTTTACAAGTATGATGTACTGAATAAATCATAAAATATGAGCGGTTCGGATTATCAAAATTGGGCCGAAAAGTAGACCCGAATGCCTGCAAGGACGGGCACAAGTACGGAAGTTACAAGGAGAGGATCCTCATTCGATGCTTTTTTGCTTTGCTTAGAGCTTTATAGTGTAGTTGCACAGTGGAATCAAGTCATAGCAATTTCTTTTTCAAGTGAAAGAGGGCAGGAAACCCAACCAAAGCTTTAGGGAAAAATAATGACTTAACTAAAAACAAGAAGCTCTGACTAATCTTAAGAATCTAACAGTCCACAATGAAGCAATAAGCCTAGTTAACTAATGAGAAAAGGGTTTTTCTTTCACCAATCACATTCTTCTAATCAACTTTAATGATTCACATACTTCAAAGGACTCTTGCAATCATTTGTAAATTGTGGTGAGTTTAAGGATAAGTACTCCATTCTTGTGGTACATGAGACTTCATTTTCAGTGAGCTAAATAAACAATCATCATTGCCATATGAAAAGTAATTTTTCTCTTAAACGAATGCAAAATTTTTATTCTAGGGCTGTTCCTATTGGTATGCTGTCACATTAACATCTTGCGGCACTTTATTCGTTTGCAAGTTAAATTGAGATACATTGCTTGTAATAACCCGACCCTCTCATATGCTTGAATCTCTCATTAGATGTGTGATTATATGCGTGTTTATATGTTTGACATGAAATTCCATGTTTTAATGTGTGGATTATATACTTATGAAATTTTATCTGTTGATTATGAGAAACTCTGTTGGAATTGAGACATTTGGACTAGAAATTAAAAGCCTTAGAGGCGCGATAAACCGAAATTGACTTTACAGTTATACTCAGCATGATTTTTAGGACATAACATGAAATTTTGTAAAAATTTGATTCGTAACGAATAAAATTGAATTATTTAGGCTCAAGACTTAATAAACCACATCAGGCTCATAATTTAAGCCTTAGATACATATATGAACCTAGAGAAGAGACTTAGACTCACATTTTATAGAAAACTTCTTGTGGGAGAGCTCTAGAGCCAAGCAAAGAAAAAAAAAAAAAAAAAAAAAAGAAGAAGATAGAGAGAGAGAGAGAAGATCAACAAAGAGCTTGAAGAAGTTGAGGGAATTGAAAGATTGGAGTTCAAGGTGAGTGTGAATCAACTCAAATACCCTAAATCTTTTCCAATTTCTCAGCATTAAGCTTTAAAATAGAGTTTTCCACTCACCCAAGCTAGGGTTTTGAAATAGTGACCATGGTTGGGGAAATATTCATGTAAACCAGCAAGATTCATGGAAATTGTTTGATTTGAGAGTTGATCCTTGTGTTTTAAGTTATGTTGAGTAGTTTGAGAGAAACTACCTCCTAATCTTTAGTGTTTGCATGCTTTGCTCTCATACATGTCTATATGTTTGTCTATATATATTTGGTAAATCATGGGAAGGTGAAGATACGGAATGAATGTGATTATTGGGGGTTGTAATTATGCAATTAAAGAGAGTTATGATTTACTTGAGCATGAGAATCATGTCTAATATGTTTATATACTATGTTTTGGGGAATTAAATTGCTTGATTTAGAACTTGGAATTATCTTTTGAAGGTTGAAGTGTTGAATTTTCGAACTGCCAAAACAGAGCCAAAACTGTACATGCGGGACGCACAGCCACACGTGTGGGGCTTATAGCCGCACGTGCGGAAAATAGGGGAGACAAACTGGGCATTCTGTAATAAAAGCACATGTGGGCCGCACGTACAGCGCACCTTCCCACACGTGCGGTGGGGAATTCCCGCATGTACGGCCAATGGGGGATAATTCTGCCAGCTTTTTTTCCCCTGTTTAACCCTCTGAAACTGTTAGTGTGTATATTTGATCCTTCTAAAATTCTTATAACTGAATGAGAATTTAATGAATCAGACAATGAAAAAGTTAAAGAAAAGTGAATAACTTACATGTTGCGTGTGTGTGCCTTGTATAGGTCATGTGCCAGAAGGAACCGTTGTTCATCCATATCACTGTGAGTAATAGTAGTGTAAAACACTTATACTTATTTTGATAAGTTTATACATGATTTCTGAAATTGTGTTATTCGAATGCATGAGGTACAAGAAATGGAAAATAGAATGTGGATATGAGATGAGACTCATTTATAGTGTTATAATTGGGCCTGAGGCCATTCTCTTATTATTGGGTCCGAAGCCATTATGTTATTATTGGGCCCGAGGCCGTTCTGCTGTTATTGGGCCCGATGCCATTCTATTATTAGAATTGGGCCCGAGGCCGTTCTGTTAATCAAAAAGGAACATACATGAGTTACCTACACGCTTTACATTTTGCAAGGCACACATTCATTTACATGCCTTAGTACATTATTATTATTTACTGAGCTTGGCTCATTTTGTATTCATGTATGCTTTGTAAGTGGTCAGCTTGTAGATTAGCCCTAGACCAGCTCTAGAAGTCTTTTGTTGGTCCAGTCTGACAAGCCTTCCAAGTGAAACCCTTTTTGTTTTATTTTGGGTTTCCTTTGTATGTCCCATTTTGCTACGGATATAGATACATTGCTAATATGTAAATTATGGATCATTGCCCTTTTTGTTTAGATTGGTATGTCACGGATTTGTTGCTTTTGTTATTGAGCGGTATATGCAAATGTGGATGCATGTGATGTGTGTGCTAAGATCTTAGCATTTAGACACTGCTCAATGGACGTTTCTCTTTGTCATTATACTTGCTCCCGTTTTAGGCCCCGATATCGTACAAATTATGTATTGATTACTTTGTTTTTGAGGGTTATGTTCAGGCCGGTCAGATCCAAACTTTTAGGGGCAAGTTTGGGTCGTGACATTGCTGCTATACTTTCCCCTATATATTCGGACTTGCCATGGATAAGGTTTTGTTTTCTCTATTCTTCTTTTTTTGTGGTTGTAGGGGGGTTCAAGGTTAGGAAAGTGATTAGAGAGGCAGAACTATGCTAATGGTTCAACAATGGTGGAATGACTACAGGATGAGCAGCAGTAATTGTCTAGGCAGTTGGAGAGTGTGCAACTAGGTGAGGGTGAAGCAGGTAGCTCAAGAAGAAATGTGTAGCAGTGACAAAATGGGCAAAATCTCCCCCAAATCCCCAAAATTCCTCCTGTTGAATATTGAAAAATGGGTCCTATTTATAGGCTTTTTCTTGGTGCCAATAGGACACCAAGTGGCCAAATAGAGAGAAGACTTGTGTCCCAGAGAATCACATGGAATATTCTGCCTTGAGCCACTAGTCTGAAGGTGCCACGTGTCCCTCTGCATGTACTATGTACTATCTGTTTGCCTCCGCAACTACCTTTTGAGCCTCAGCAAGTGCAGTTGCAGCGGGAGTGTTTGCCTCTGCACTTGCCTTCTAATATGCTTAATAAATGTCAAAGCTTGGAACCTATGTTTCTCAATGGCATATTTCGCTCTTTGATTTTCTTTCTTACTTTAATCCCAATTCTTTCTCCTACATTCCTCAAACCCAGCTTCCTTTTCTCTTTATTATCTGGGGCCTATGAATTCATATTTGAATGGCTTTCAAGCATGAAGACCTTAAGAAATGTCTTTTGTTTCCAATTATTTTTTCTGTGGGTCATTTTGAGGTGCAGATGGACGGGAAGATTATTGATCTTGAGAATGGAAATGAGGAAAGAATTCTACCTTTTAATGGGTGCAACTGATCAGTTGTCTCTTTGTGTCTTATCTACTGTTGTCTCAGGTTTTGGACAGGTTGATGTGTTAGATCAGTCTTGTGAAACTCATCTGTAGTTGCTATGTCTATCGGATTGATTGTTAACTTGTGTACCCTTGATAAAAAGAGTTTGGTGTTATATTTTTCACATACGCCTGAATAGTGCTGATCGTACTTCTAAAAATGTATTGAGATGGTATATGGAGTGTCTGCATCTGGTTGTCTTATTATATAGCTTGATTGCCTGCAAGGACAGCTAATAACCAAGTTCTGAAGTTGAAGCAGACTACCAGTCAGTGTTAGTATCTGTCCTGAGTGTGTTCGTCAATATTTTGGGTCGGCCTAGCTGTAACGATTGTAGTGGTTGTAGCTAGGATTGGACAGTAAAAGCAGGAAGATGCATGGTTAAATTAAATGATGGCATTAGGAAATAACTGGGGAGTATCTTAACTTTTAAACCCAAAATCTAGTTTCTGTTTAGCTATTTTTTCCAACAAATTAGTCTTTGCTTCAATCAAACAATGGGTGGGCAGAGATACCGACTAACCAAGGCTGTTGGAGGGAAACGGGATAACAATGGGGGAACAAAAAAACCCATGGACACATTAACTTTTGCATGTATGTATATTGTTGAATCTATCAATGCATTGTTTTTGGCACCTCTCATGACGCTAGCTTCAGCTGTGACATGCCAGTTTGTCACTATGGAATCTGATTTTGCATGTGATGTTGTGTGGAGCATTCCTACTTATGTGTTAGCTGAGTGAAGAAAGCAGTGGGCACTAGGAAATTGGAAGTTTTCAATTGTGCTGCTGGAAAACTCTGATTCTATATTGCCCAGTTAAATATGTACACTGTAAATCCAGAATAAAACTTTAGGTTCCATTATGATGTATATTATAGGAAAGTAGGCGTGTACTATATCTATATTACTATTTAAAGCAAAGGCTCAAGTTAGTGTCTTGAAGCCTTCATCATATTCTAAAAATCCACTCATAATCCCATAATTACTAATTACTCGGATTTTGATTTTAAATTTCAAATTTTGATAACTTTGCTTTTCTTTTTATTTCTCTCTTTCTATATTCCATTGATTTATTTTTTAGCACACCCATTGGGTGTGCACACCGTCTAGGAAAGTATGTATATACTATATTAATATGTCAACACTAAATTTTGACCTTAGGAAAGTGGGCGTCGCATTTTATAAATAATTGATACTATATACTATATTAATATGTCAACACTAAATTTGGCATTTTGAAGCCTCTGTCCATTAATTAAGCCACAAATTTAATTAATTAATTTTTTAAATTCATTTGGTAACTATCTCACACATGATCTCGTACAATGACTAGGATTCCAACAATACTCCTAATAAGTTACAACTGTAATCACAGTATCACTATTCAAGAACCACAAACTGCGGTTAACCACAATTCCTGATTTTCATACTCAATTGCATACTCTCTATTTACTTTCTATTTTATCAATTTTAATAAATTATATTTAATATAATAAATAATGCACACGCATAGTTTGTGCACCAACTTCTAGTATAATTAATTTCAGCTGGTTGGATTTCGTCACCTCGTAATTTCCTAGATAAAGGTAGGCACGTTGGTCAATATTTGCCATGCGGCAAAGTTTTATAGGTGTTCTTGATGCCATATTTGGTAGTGTTTTTGGTCAGGCTGCAAGACTGATTAGCAAATGAATGTAGCAACTTTTACATTTATATGTATTTTCGTAATAAATATAGACGTATTATATAATCAACATAGTTTTACCTAGCTTACAAAACTTCTACCTAAGCACATATCTTTGATAAGTAGAAGACACCTGAAATTGTGTCAATCCAAGTTCTTGTGACGAGTTGTGATAAAATTCACATGTGCAATGGTTGATATAGAGTTGTAATGACTTGTAAAGGTGTCACTATGGCTTGTGACAGCTAATTACCCTTTATTTTTAGGACAAGGATGAGGAGGAATTGTTGGCTACATATTTTGTAAAAGCCAAATCACAGCTTGACACGTGGCAGAATAAGGGTATTATGGGAAGATAATTCAAGTCTTCTATCTTGATCGAACACGTGGCAATGAACATTGGTTCTTACGTGATCTGAGTAGCACTAGATCAGTAAAGAGATACAAAGTGACGTGGCTTCAACGGTTACTCATATTCAAATTCAAATACAGGAGGGAAGCTCAACTGCAAGAGATGGCGTAGTGGGGCTACTTCTAAGGCAGCATGATCATCGATCATGGAGGAGCAGTTCGACGGTTTGAAGTGCAGTTCGAAGGTCATCTTTGACAAGTATAAATAGCAGGGAAGCCCTCAGAAAAGACCCCCAGACTCAGATCATACAAACCAGTCTTTACTTCATATTTTCTTTTCCAGTTTTACATTTCTTGTTCTTTAAATACCTGCACTTTAAATATCCGCACTGCACTTCGATTCATAGGAGTAGTTTCAAGTAGATTCAAGTAGACTGTCGCTGTAAACCTCTTCGAGGCTGAGTTTGGATTATTGTAAGTGTTCATTTTAATGAAATACTTCGATTATTCTTCATATTAACTGTTATTTCTCTTAATTTCTCCTAAGTCAAGCCACCAGTAAAAGTCCTCTTCATTGAGGCTGAAAGAACTAAAACACAATCGTCTGATAATTGGTTGGCAATTATAATTTCTGTAAGGACTGAGTGATCCTTGCTGGCACGCTCGCATTTACAAAAATACCCTTCGAAAAGCCAAAAGCCAACATATATTTTTGGCACGCCCAGTGGGACTTGTTAAAATGGCTAGACGAAGACGACAAGGAGAAAATGAACGCTTGGAAGAAGGCGTAGAAGGAGAGGTTGAGATACCTAATCCAGAGGAGAATGTGGTAACACATCCCATGGAGACTCCTATGCTATCAGAACCTTTGGTCGAACAGACCAGTACTTCTGGACAAGAACCATATGTTCATAATATTGGACGAAACCAAGGAATTGGACCATCCACCGTTCCATCTACCCAGTCAACAAATCCATGGGATGGCTTGGTAGATGCTATGGGACAACAATTAATGAACACAATGGAAAGGTGGGCAACATCCTTTTTGGATCGAATGAATAACCACCAACCAACAAATACAAGACACACAGAGGAAATTTTAAATGTCCCTCAGCAAAGATTGGTTAGAGAAAAACAGCCTATGCAAGTTAATGGACAATTTAATGGTCAGACTAGTACTCAGAACTATGAAAGACCATCACCTCAGTCTTGGTATGAACCCATTTCGAGGCCTATAGCAGGCCAAAATGCCTCAGTATTTAACAGTGAAGCCACACAAGTTGGTGGATCTGGCCAAGTACAAGAAACTGGCATAAGAATGGTGACAAATCCTATGTTCGAAGCCATACCTGGCACTAGGGGGTATCATAATCCCTTATTCGAATTTATACCCGGGGGGTTGGAGGGTTTTCCCACAAATGGAAGGGACGCAACGCCTGTCCCAGCACCTTTCGCAGGCCCTTTCGCAGGACAGGCTCAAAGGGTTATCCATACCCCCAACAGCAACCTGCACCACAGGGGCAACCAGTCCCAAATATACCACTTTTTGGACCAAGAGGACCACATGCACAAGTTTGTCCACCAAACCCTGTGTTTGTCCCTCCAGTAGTGGTTCAGCAAGCCCAAAATATGGTCCCTAGGGACCAAATTGCTGATATTGTTAGGGAGATGTGTGGACCGATGGCTCGGGGGGTCCAGACTCCTATATACAGAAAACCATACCCAGAGTGGGTAGATAGGGTACATGAATACCCAAGAGGATTCAGAATACCAGATTTTACCCTATTCTATGGAACTGGAAATCAATCAACAGTAGAGCATATTGCCAGATTCGCTGCTCAATGTAGTGAATTCACTAATCATGACTACATAAAACTGAGATTATTTCCAAACTCTTTAACTGGGGGAGCATTTGTATGGTATATCAACCTTAGACCTGGCTCCATTCAAACTTGGCAACAAATGGAAGAGGCATTTCATGCCCAATTCTTCCAATCGGAGCCAGAGGTGTCCATGGCAGACTTGGCAAGATTGAGTCAAAGGCCTGAAGAAAAGGCTACTCAGTTCATTGCTAGATTTAAAAGGGCTCGAAATAAATGTAGAGTCATCCTTCCAGAGCCAGAATTTGTAAGATTGGCTCAAAACGGTTTAGAGTTCAGGCTTCGAAAGAAGTTTGACTCAACTGAATTCAGGGATTTGGTCGAACTAACCTATAAGGTGTCTCGATATGAAGCATTACTAGAAGAAGAACAAGACCGAAACAATGCTTCGTATAAGACATATTATAGAGATCCCAATTATGAGATCGATGCAGCAGAGATTGTGGGCAAAGAACCCGTAATCTGTGAAGCATTAATTCATAAGGATACAACCATCGACCAGCAGTTTAAAAAGAAAGATTTTCACAGAAAGTATTCTTTCGATTTAACAAAAGCAGATGACATTTTTGATCATTTGCTTGCAGCCAATTTCCTTAAGTTACCAAAAGGGGTAAAACTGCCGTCTCTTGATGAACTTAAAGGAAAAGTATACTGTAAATGGCATAATTCTTGGTCTCACTCGACTAAAAACTGCATTGTTTTTCGAGACAGGATCCAAGAGCAAATCCGGAAAGGAAGTCTGAAGTTCCCAGCCAAAACAGAGAAAGCCATGGGAATTGACAGTAACCCGTTTCCAGAAGTTGGAGAAAGCGCGACTAATGTGGTCGTACCAAACTTTTAGAATCTATCTCTGCAGGAATTGGAAGAGGTCAATGTACAAATGCATACTGCCAACCAGACGGCTGCCAAGAAGGAGACTAGAAACCCGCCAGTTGTTGGACAAGGTTTCTCACATCAGAAGGAACACTCTGATGAAGAAGTACTGGATGACAATTCCTTGGAAGCGGCTGTAATGCAGAGGATGTGTCCCAGATGTAGACTAAGCTACAAATGGTTGAAGGGGCTTCCAATTGATGAGAAGCAATACTATAGGGATGTTCAGAGACGTCCCAAATCAACCAACGCTTACAACAAAAGGCCGTACCCGGCTAGTGATAGGCAGCGACCATTAGTGGTTGAGCCTGCAGTTGACAGAATAAAAGCTAAAGGCAAAAGGCCCTTGTATGAGTCTAAGCCACTTGACTACTACAGAATGGAGAGCAAACATTCTGAAAGAAGATTGGAGAGGAGTTCAGGTTATGGGACTAAAGCCAGAGATTGGCCCCCTAGACCAACCTCACACAGGACAGAAAATGGCCACCTCCATCAAAGGCCAGAGTCAAGCTCGAAGCATGAGATCAGAACCAAGCACTTACCTCCACGGCCAGTTTCGAAGATGGCTTCGAAGGTGGAAAAGGGTGATTCGACATCTGAATCAGTAAGCTCTTGGGTACCTGGAGTTCCAGATTGGTTTGTAATGAAAAACAAACCTAGGGAATTGTCTGCCAGGAGAGATGTTGGAATCACAGGAAGGATGGTCAAGCCTCCTTTGGTGGCTCCGAACAACTGGCTATTGCTGAAACACCCAAAGACAAAGGAACCAAATATGGTTCCAGTTATTTCCAGATCACAAAGGAGGAAAATTCAGCGCAGGTACACCCAGTACCAGCAAGAGTTGAAAGAAAGTGGAGAGAGTTCTTCACTGATTAAGACGGAAGGAAAGAAAACTTTGGAGTCAGATTGTACTCCAAAACCGACTCTACAAAGCAAAGTGGTCTCTAGCAGGGAACAGTTGGCTCAGGTTCATTCTGAACTAAAGGCCAGAGAAAAATCTAGTTTGGCAGGGTTGGAGAAGGCCCTGATGGAAAGTGACAGCGAAACAGAAGAAGAGATTGGCATGAGCCAAAAGAAGGAAATGGCAGAAGAAGAAATGTTCGAAGCCTTCATGGCTGAACAAACATTTATGACTGAAGAACTAGGTGAGAAAGATCCTTCGAAGGGATCAGTTATCAACGAAGTGCCAGAGTGCAGCATGGAGGATGCTGCTGAAGACACCAAGCAAGGTAGCCAAGAGGGGAAGAAGGTACAGCCAGCCATCCAATTTGGCTCATTTCCTCCAGTTTCAGTCAATATGGTACACATATTGCCTCATGAGTTCCAGGCTGGGGATGAGGACCAAGACATGGATCCTATTCCAGTCTCCAGTGAGGAATCGCAAGTGAGTATGGTACAGGATGGTCCTGGAATGGCTATCCCGATGGAAACTGAGTGTGAGAGCGAGGAAGAGGTGAGCATCAACCTCTCATATCCTTTTGAATACCCCTCAAATTCCATGACTCAACATGTCAAGCCTTTGTACATCAAGGCTTTCTTTGATGGGATACAGCTAAACCGAGTCCTAATAGACAATGGGGCAGCGGTAAACTTATTACCGAAATCTTCTTTGAAGAAACTAGGGAAGAAGAATCCCAGGTTGATCCCAACCAGCACAACCATTGCTGGCTTTGCTGGAGATAAGCAGATGGCTCAAGGGATTCTGCCTATTAATTTGAGTGTGGGAACCAGGGATTGTATGACAGCATTCTTCGTCATCGACAGCCATGCTAAATATAATGCCTTACTTGGGAGAGATTGGATCCACACCAACAAATGTGTGCCTTCCTCTTTGCATCAGAAGATCATGATGGCCCTGGGCAATGGAGAGACAGAGGAGATTGATGCAGATCCTCAACCCTTCATAGCCTGTGCAGACTTTGCAGAGGCCAAATTGTATATTGAGGGAGTGACACCACTCAGTATACTGAGGAAAGCTGATGGCTCAGCCGAAGTGACGGCTGATGAGGAAGTAACACACCTGAAGCACTTAGTCCAAGAAAGTGCTTATGAAGAGGTTGTCGTGAAAGATGACAATGATGCCTGGTTATAGGCAAAGAAGTGAAGAACGAGAAGCCAAGTCCTTGGCTTTGATTAAATTCTCAACATTGGACGTAAAAGCAATAGTCCAGAAAGTACAGAAGCAAGAGAGAAAAGCCATGATAATTGGCTGTAAACAAGAACAGCAACAGGTCAGAAGTTTGGCCCTTGAGAAATACTGTGCATTGGACATTGAAACGAAAGTCCAGGAGATACAGGAAGAAGACACCTTATGGACAGATTTTGTCTATGAGGAAGAGGGCAGAGATGCCGAATTAAAGAACCTAGGAGCAGAACAAGGCGAAAAGCTTGCTTCGAAGGTTGAAGAAACCAAAGAAGAAGCTTCGATAAGTTCTCAGACGCAAGACCCCTTAGAAGAAGTGAATTTAGGGGAGGGTTCTGTGCAGCAGCCACCTATATAAGTACTTGCTTGAATGTTCTGGACAGAGACCAATTATTGGTTGTTCTAAAGAAATACAAAGATTGCTTTGCATGGTCTTATAATGAACTACCAGGATTGGATAGATCATTGGTGGAACATAGGCTCCCTATGAAGCCTAATTTCAAGCCATACAAGCAGAAACCAAGAAGGATGAGTCCAGAAGTAATTCAGAAGGTCAAGGAAGAAATTCTTAAACTACACAAGGCAGACTTTATTAGGACAGCCAGGTATGTTGAATGGCTATCTAATATTGTGCCTGTAGTTAAGAAGAATGGCAAAATGAGGGTATGCATCGATTTCAGAAACTTAAACCTAGCAACTCCTAAAGATGAGTATCCTATGCCTATAGTGGATCTGCTGGTAGACAGTTCAGCAGGGCATCAAATTTTATTGATGATGGACGGCCACT